>JAHZNA010005054.1:0-33648 GCA_027743935.1 Sinodicranocentrus sp. ZH6 | reverse complement strand
ATTCAGCGAACTAGCTCCAGTGATAGTTTATACATCTTGGGATATTTTGCGTCAACTTGACATCACAAAGGTCAATGAATCAACATAGAAAAATATCTTACAAACTCGTCTAGATCGGTCCAAAAACAACTTTTTTTCTGCCCCCCTTGGAATAAATCCAACTTAAAATAAGTGGTACCCCGTCACCCGAAGTCATCTAAAGCCCCTTCATCTGAAGTCGTCCGACGCATCCGTTAACCCTTCATCCGACACGATTGATTTTCTTATTGTGAGTGCATAGGGTGTTCTACTGAGGGTAATTCGTTGTGCTTGTTTAGTGTTGTTACGTTTTAGGTTAAAATGTGAAGTTAATATTTGATTAAACCGTTTGATACGGGTTAAAAAGTAAGGTATCGGGAACCAATAATGCCCCCATACTATCTATATATAGGGATTAAAGTTTTTTGAATTGTAACCTAACCTCACTCTAAACAATAATCACATCATGAAAAAGGTGGTACGATGTATGAAGGGGTAGCATAAGGGATAGAGTCTGTGCCGTGTGGTGTGGGATGGCCCCAATAAGGGGTAGTGTGTGTGGTAGCATAAGGGGTAGTGTGTATGATTAAGCATACGGGGTAGTGTGTGAGGTAGTGCATCAGGTAGCATACCTTAATTCAATCCCTCATATTTTTTGTTTAAAATCCATTAAATTCTGACAAATTCGGATGAAGGGACGTCGGTTCCCTTCGGATGACTTCGGATGAGGGGGCACCACCACTAAAATAGTAGAAAAGTATGCATTTGTGGACTAAATCAACGTAATTACTAATTTGAAATGGATATGATATCATGACATTATGACTTCCTACAGCCAACGTTTAGCAGGGCAATGATTTTGTGCTTTTTCTGCTTCATCGGCATAAACTTCTATATTTAAATGTTCAATGGCTCTGGAAATACAAAACACCTGTAGATATATGATTCCCTTAATCGAATTATCCCGTGGGTGGTTAGGAAGATAAAAAATATTTTAAAATATTTATGCGTGTATCTATGATTCACTTGCAAAGAGTTTATTTGGAAACAATTTAGTAATCCTATGAAATGAAATTAGAAAGCACAGTTCATACAGCAACGAGTATAGCTATTTTTCTTGGCGGCGGGATATATTCTCGAATATATATCTAAAAAAACATAAATTTAACAAAAGCGCCGCAGTAAAAGTAAACGTTGTTTCAATGGGCTTCAGATTCATGGAGAGCAACATTTCTGGAGAAAGCGATGTGAATTTGAATATTGTACACACTTGTATGAATAATGCCGCACACAATACTTGATATAAGCTTGATATCTTTAAAAGCGCTCGAAACATAAAACACCCAAACATATATGTTTATTTCTTACTCTGTATTTTTCACATAACATTGTGTTAGTGAATGGAGTCCATTGTTGATATGAATGTGTGTATGTACCATTAGAACTAATTATAATTAAATAAGTTAAGACAGTTCCAGATTTTCATTTTAAAACATTCAACTAACTAAATACAGCTACAATACAGAGCCAATAGCTGATAAGGAACATTCCATTAGTCACACGCGCTTATTTTGCAACATTAATCTTAGCTTAATGTATAGAAGTTCTACAATGACATGTTAAAACAGTAGAGCACCAAGTATTGAAATACACTAGCACATCATGTACAATTAACCAACTACTGATAGTTATTTATAATCCTGAGTATTTCATTAACACGAAGTAACGTTGAATGATTGACAATTGATGTCATTGCATATTTTTCCATTACTCATAATAAGAGAGGATTTCAAGTGCAGCGGATAGCATGGAATGTGAGTGAGGAATAGCCAAATAAATACGGAATGCACTACATGTTACACGGCAAGTTTCGTTCGCTTGAGTACGTGCAAACTAACGACATTTAAATTTTAAGTTTATATGAAAATACTGCTTTCATTTAAAAAAATCAAATTGAACCTGCACGCACCAAATACACTACATAGTCTATATAACGGGTTGGAGTTGCTAATTGTCCTTGTGTAATACCAACATCAACGTGTTCATGATTTATCGATCGGTGATCATCGGTTTAACTATACTTGGAATACTAATCTGTGTCGTGATCGCTAATACTTCCATCATCTACAACTGGAGTGTCTGCATACACAGTACTACTAATAAGAATGTCATCCTTCTCACTCTCCTCCAGATCTTGAACATGCTGCAGTCCAGAACAATAGTGCAGCATTAGTAACGACAAGGCATGAACCTTCTCTTCATACTTTGAAATTTGAAGGGTTATATTTGCTTTCGCAGTAGGCGGGGAATTGGATTCTTCTTTTGATAGCGCAAGGCGTTCATTCGTAGTTAAGTTGATTTCTTCTTGTAGACGATTCAGCTATAAAGAACCCCAACATATAAAGGACAGTCAATACACATTTACTACGTATTTACAAATTGCAATAATGCAAATTGAGAGAAAGAATGAAAGAATACACATATCAATGCGCAATGGCATTCTTCATGCTGTCATGCTTGGCAAAGAAAGCGATCAATCAATAATCATGCATTGTGGAATCTGAAAGTGTGTAGCTTCACGTTTTTGATTTTGCTAAAAAAAATATAGAAGAAAAAATTGTGCAGTAGAGTGAAAGTGAATAGTACCCCATTTCAGTGCATAACACAATTTACATGCAAATGTTTTATATTTAATCAACGATATTTGCTTTACATAAATAAGCGAAAACATTCATTTTCACGAGGGCATCTATTGTACCCTCGTTAAATACAAACCTAGATAAGCAGATAACAAAATTTAAATAAATCCTATTAGCTATTCCTATTCCAATGTTACCACATGTCAGAGATCAGACTTTGTGACGAAATTCGTAAGTTTCGTAGACCAGCTGAATACGGAAACGTAACGAATACGTAAAAGCATGGACGGATTGCATGAAAGTTTACTGGCTAGTTTGAGACTATGTTGCTACCCACATACCGCTAAGACGAGATGACTTCCTTAAAAATTTAACTACCTAATCTCACAGTTTATAGCACTTAAAATACTAAGGTACGAAAACTATATCCATTTAAATATACAAAATAAATCGAAATTTGTCATTCCCAAAATAATTCGTCATATTGCAAAAGTTGAGCTTGGTAACTAAGCATGTAAATTGGAGAATGAAAATAAACAACCTTCAATTCACAATGAAGTCACTGAAAGAAAAACTGACAACAAACAGAGGTTGTCAATCCAAACGCTAGAACCAGCAAGCAAACTGCGTAAGTACTAACCACATTGTTAAGCTTCTGTTTTCGTTCAGCCAATGAAAGGTCACAGTATATATCTCTGCCTGTTTCCTTTGCCACTGATTCCAAATCTTCATTTGGATGCTGGATGAGGTGATCAATTACTGATTGTAGATCTGAGTCTGATGATCCCAATCCTGACGCATTCAATATTTCAAATGGATTGGTTGGCCATCCACCACCAGGATTACTTCCAGTAACAGATGCCTGCTCAATTAGTCAAACATAGCAACTATAAATCCATTCATGCTTTCGATTGAAAGACACTATTGCTTTATTCAATTATGTGAAACCTTGCGACTTGTAGTAGGAGAAGCTTGAGGTGATGGCGGAAGGCTTTTGGATGTTGAATTGGGGTTAAGGCTGGGAGGTAACAGAGTCGTTGCGGACCCTGCTCGTCGAAGCTGAACAGATCGACTTTGAACTGCACTTAAAATACCACCAAGTGTTTTTCTTCTGCTGGAGGTACTACCGTTGTTGGAAGGTTGCTATGAATAAATTATTAACAGGTGTATTATTAGGTAACTGAGGGAAACACAAATATGATATGCTATTTATAAGCAAAAATTGAACTGCTAACGAATGTACTTTTAAATTTATTACCAAAGATGGTGAACCAGAAACTGTGCTTTCTGCACTATCATCGCCTGAATTTCTGTTCTCTGGCAGTGGGTCACTTTCGGTTGTAATTATTTCAGGAGTTCCAGCTTGTGTAGGATACGGAGTACCGATCTGACTTCCTATTGCAGGATATGCACCTTCACCTCGGCAGATAGTATTTGCCATACAACGCTCATTGCATTTCTTATGACACTTCATATGACAAATACGGCATGTGAACGCCTCCTTGAGCCATATCTAAATTTAAAAAATTACGGGTTACTAATTAAAACAATAAAGTTGCTTGATATTTGTTTGCCGCATACAGTGGGGTATCAGAATATGAATTTATAAAATCAACAAAAATTTATCATTAATATGTGCTTCCTAAAAATCATAAAGTAAAAATGAAATTTTAATCATTTTTTTCCTGGAAAAAATCTCAATTTTGAATTTTCACGGAAAGGATTGTGGTTTAGTTAGGTTAGCATATGAATTTATCTGTATGGCCAAATGCTTTAAAATTATTTTATGGTCACGTCACGTCACACGTTACGTTATAAAAGTTATTTTTATCGAACAATATAAGAAATAGTACCTTTTTATTGCAGTAGTCACAATTGGTAGCATTTCGGAAATGTGTACGAATGAACTGATGCGTTTGATTATCCTCAGTTGGACTCAAATTATTAGTTGCACTCATTAAACCTGGCATGGCTTCTTCTCCAATCTCAATATGAGGTATCGCCGGATTTGAAGAGCAAGAGTCGGCAGAATCTTTCCTATTGGACACATCCTCTTTAGCTTTGAATAAAAATGAAAGCGATACTTTGCCATAGCACATGTGTGGTTCAAAACTTGAATGTTCTGAGAAAGAGTTATGCTTCCTAAACGACAGAAATACATTAGTTCCTTATAAGTACAAATGAGTCTTTAAAACATTACAGATGCATTGTATATTACAAAGATTTTACTATATTCTTCATTACTTACGCGTCTAACGCTCCCCCGTCTGGAGAGGAAAGATAGTAATCTTTGACAAAGTAGCCCATCCCAGTACTGCCACACTCAGCTATTATATCTGATAATGGTACTGAAAGTGTTCCCACCACTCGGTTCCCATTAAAAGTTATCAGATCTAGGTCGCAACCCTAAGAGAAACAAACATTTGTCTTGCTAAAAAATATTTGAACTTTACTTGCAAATTTACAAGTAGCCTCTCTCTGGTGTTACCTTTGCTTTCTTGTTCGGGCTACTCGTTGGACTCGAGTTTGGACTTCCAGGCGCTGCTCCAGATAAGCGAGTACTCCAAAGGGATGCATTTAAATATCGGTTGGACTCCTCAATATCGACATTGAAAGATTCCATAAAAACAGGATCCTGAAAAAAAATGTGGGTTTTATAATGTAGTTATTCATCATGTAAGTCATTTATTTTAAAAGTTTGGCAAGACTAGATTAGCATACTTTACTGCAAGGCAACTCAGCGGATTTTATAATGTTTGGATAGGACGTTTCTGAACAAAAGCTTCTTATTGGGAAACTAGTTCGCCTTTCAATCATTTCTGAAAGGTCCATCGTTGGCGTGGTGGCAGAGAAATCTTTGACCATGGAGCTTCTTCTACTTTGATCTGGGGTTGTGTTCGATGAATTATTTAGAACTGTAAGTTCACTGCAGCTTTTGCTGTTTTTTGCGTCAAGCGTCGGCGTTGTGACGGCTGCTTGTTCCTCAGGCCAAGGATCCATTTTGCTAGGTGTGAGTGAAGACGCACAACGTCTCTTTATTCTCCAAATTACTTTCATACATGAGCTGTTTTTGAAGTTTTTAATGCACTGCTTAATACTGACGACTTTTTTCCCATCAACAGCTAGGATTTCATCACCCGATTCGAAATTAATAAGTCGGAAGGAGGATGTGGCTACGTTAGAATTGAGCGACTCCACAATGATAGTTTCATTTACCCTGTTAGGTTAGGTAAATTGCAAAAATTTAATTAAATGTAGTTAATTTATGAATAGTAGCTTGGAGTAATGAATAATTGTATTAAGGAAAATGCAGTTGCTACATACATTGCAAGAGTAAAGTCCAAATTCGCTTCTCTCCTTGCAGTCTTAATATAAACGATATCACGAATCATGAAATTACTCGCAAATTCGTCCGTGTATGCTGCTATCCAATCAAGATCACCTATAAAATGTATTAATTATTTTTACTTTCAACGGGAAACACCATTTAGAAACTAATTTTTTATCCATACCGACACCAATGGATGAATAAACGTTTCCCTGGAGAAAAGAATTCATTAAACCCCTGCATTCAACTAAAGTGACAGTTAAAGATCCCTTTGTTTCCACCCTAGGAGCTGCATTCGGAACCAGAGCAGGAATGATATGCTCAACTCTGGAGAAAAAGGGCTTGTATCTTATTTTGAACATTGGAAGGGTATGTTTCTTCCTTACTGAACGCTTCAACTAATAAAAAGATAACTATATTAGGCCCAGCAACGATTGTAATTTTCACTGCCATATAAAGATTTTTTTGAATAAACTAATTACCTGGTTTTGAATTACTGTAGTAACCTGATTAAAACTTTTTCCATATAGCTGTGACACAACGGATATATCCACGTCGGGATTTTCTGTAAAGCTGAATGACCAATGGGCATATGGTTCTGTAGTAAACTGAAGACGCGCCTGGCCTTTCACACCATTAACTACGAAAGCAAAAAATATTTAATCCCTTTTTACATCAACTAAAGATTTTATATGAAAACAAAAAAATTATGTGATGGATTTTTTCTGCGGACGAAACGGTAACTTTCTGCTTATAATGGGGATTTTCGAGGACGATTTTTGCAGTTTTCGTCCACAAAAATACCTTCCAAAATTATGGGGAATTCTTGCGGAAGAAAAAATTGTATAAAATGTTTTCCATCATAATAAGTAAGTCGCTATATTTAATTTAAGTCTATTAAAACAAGTTTATCATGAGTGTATAACCACGGAAATGTGCTTCATACCATTTACCATGCATTACAGCTTATGGCGAAACAAACCAAATCCCGTAGGTAAAAAGTGGTTAAGAATTTTAACTAAGTTTGAATACACAATATGACTAACATTTTTAGCTCGATTTTTTGAAGAAGAAAAATATTTGTATTTATTGCTAGTGTTGGCTTAGTTGAAGTTTTTAGTATAAATACTTTTATAACTCCGCCAAATTTGCGTTTTAAAGAAAACAGATTCGTTATCTACGCCATAAAATACACTAGAAATAATATTTCGTTTGGCCTAGTTCAGAATTCACCAAAATGTACTCCCTTGTAAGTGCAAGTGACAAAGATACAGTTTTACATCACTTTTTTATGATTTCTAAAACTGACAGTTCTGACTATGATTTAAGCTAAGCTAATTGTTCGTCCTTTTCTATTTTTAGACATATTTTGACAAATTCCAGTCCGCAAAAACCTTGACAAACCGTTCGCTTCATCAGAAAATGACCTTCATCCTCAAAAAATATTTAAGTAAAAAATTATCTTACAGCGCACAGAAAGGAATGCTGAGTGTTTCAAATGGGTTTCAGCCCGAATGGAGAACATAAATCCTCCCGCGTAGTCCAAATCCACTAAAATATCTAGAGTTGATATACTTTTAAAAACAGGATGCAACTCGACTTTTGATGTTTTAATCCAATTAATAATTGGAAAGTTTTGACCAACGTCAATGTTTTCAATCTGAGGTTTGCAAAAAAGAAAAAAAAACTTTACAATCTAAAATTGCACCACAACTAGTGCACCACTCAATATAAGATTATTACCGCAATGCTTGAAAAAAATTTCCCCAGCACTGATGTAGCCAGAAGCTCCTCAAACTCCAACGACAGCTTTCGTAAAATCCACCTTCTAATCCCTTCCGAATTCCGTAACTCTCGGAAGAGAAAATATAGTACAAAATTAAACGCCCAGCAACTCTCCTTTGATTTACAAGACTCATCACTGATTTTCGTGAGCAGCACCTTTTGTGTGAATCAAAGCAAAAACATCAAAATCAATTTAGCACAAATACATAATATCCCATCATTGCAAAAGAATATGAACCGGAGGAAGCTGAAATGTTGCCGACGCGGCTGGCCGAACAGACTCCCGATTTTCTGGACTGTGCTTATCGGGGTCATGGAAGAAATGACTCATAACAAACCAAACTGCAGCGGCAACAAGACACACTCCAGCTACGACGCCGGAAAGGAATGTGCATAGCCCCCACCAAAAACTGTAATCAGTAAACACATGGCATCCCAACATCAAAGAAAAAAATTTCAAAGAAAAGAAAATATCAAACCTTCAACTATACTCTATTACTTATACTAGACAGGAAATTAGATTTGACAAAATTAAGTTTCTCTCGTCTCCTGTTCCATACCTCATTTTGCAATGCTTCTGGTTGTACAGTCAAGGCTTGGAATTATTTGGTAGGCAAGCGTGGTAGTGTGTAACAGCGCTTAATTGATTCACAAGTTGACAAGATGAACTCTTGCCGCTTGCAGTATAACTCTCTTAACAATGTCACGAAATTCACAGCACGTTCCACTCGCTCCAACATGGAAGACACTATCGGAAAACGGATGACGGAATTGATTCAGATGACAAAGGAATGACGGCAGGGATTTTTATTCAGTTTGCTATAATCTACACCGTATTAATTGAGTCTGGCAGTTATCCCTGCCGTGGAGAGTAGTCTCTAGCACCATTTTCATTATGACTGTAAAAAATGAAGTAAATACAATAATCATCAAAATCATAACTGAATAGACAGCTCACTCAAAAAAAATTACACTGCCAACTGCCCTTGTTTATCAATGTGAGTCCCTCTTAATTTTTGATTTTATATAAAAAATGGCTCAACATGAGCACATTCCGTTTGACGTATTTTTTTGTGCTCATACGGAAAATCAGAGAACAGTTACCATCCCTAAGATTAACAGCACACTTTGATAAGCTTATAAGATAACTGTATAAAACTGATAAGACATCACATGTTTTAACACAAATCTCAAGTGTGTTCCTCTCTCTAAACAAACGAGAGTCATGCTTTTGTTGTAGCCCTCTTTTTATATTATCGATTTTCCTTCAAACCTCCAAATTTTTTTGCTTCGTGTCAACTTACCGAAATGAAAATTGAATTAAAATCCTCAACGATGAACATGGGTAATTAGTTTAGAGCTTCATCCGTCCTCCAAATGAGATCCATGTTCGTCAATTACTCATAGACTCTCTGATGGCATAAATACTCCTTGCTCAGGTTCCTCTGCCTGATGATGATGTTTTCACGCTTCTCCAACTCAAAAAACACCAAGGGCTTCAGCTGCTCATTTTTGATGTATTCGTATTCGTCCTAGTCCTATGTACGTCTGTATGTTTTGTAGATGAGAATATTCCGTGTATAAGGTTGTACGTGTGGAGACCAAAGAGGTGTAGTTTTAATATTGTAGTGGGTGGGTGAGCTCTCTAATATAAACTGTATAGTAATAACTCCCTTTCCACAACTAGGGAACTCTGCAAACACATGACTTCATTTCTCTGTCTGCACTCTTCTCCACCGACAAACTTTTGTTCTTCTACAAAGTAGCCGATATGATGTGCACTACGCCTAATACATAATACACAAGAGATATGGATGACAATGACAGACCACCTTTTTATCATTTATACCTCTGACTCCTCATATTCCTCACAATGCAAAAAAGTAAGTCGTGAGTGAGAGGAGATGTGGTGAGACGTGAATGATTTCCTTTGTTATTAGTTATTACTACATTAATAGACCAAGAATCCTCCTCTATATCCCTTGTTGTCATTTACATACCTTTTACTAGTAGCTCTTTCCTGTGCTTGCTGTTTCAAGTATATTCCACGTTGTCCACATGTTTTCTCCAAGCTTCATGAAACGTCAGCAACTTGGAGGACTATACAAAGTCGCCAGAGAGAAGAGTGAAACGCTAGGCTCTTCTCGAATTTCAGAGGAGAGTTCACTTCACACTATTACACTTGTTCCATCGTTTGATGCAGTGATAACCACTTTTTTCGCTCTAGTGTGCTGTGAAAATACAGCAAAGTTTTTCTTTTTTGCAAAAATGGTAGCAATAATCATCACCAGCACTGAGCCATTTACTGTTATGCACACTACTTTTGAGAAAACACATTAGTTTGTCTACTACACAAGGCAAGGAGTACCTGGCAGAAGGAAAAATCGGAGATGGAAAATGTGCAAAATATGTTGTACATAGATTGTAGAGAAAAGGGAGGTGTGGAGGAGAAGACTGCAATCTTTTTGGGGGCTATATGGCTAAATTATTTGTCTGCACATAGTTCTTTTACTGCTTTCCTCATAAAACAAATCTGTTCACTTTATATCGCAAAATGGCTTGTAGGATGGGGATGATTTCATTGGAAATGCCATTCGTTTAATGTAATTGTCGTCTGACTGGCATCATTAAAACCATTAAATCCGTGTTTGCCTCTGTTTTGGAGATAAGATTGGAACTGTGGGATATGTAGGTTTGATTTTTTTCACACTAGACATTCTTGAGAGTCTTGAAGGACTAGTACAATTATTTTTTTTATAACTGTCGGGGTCAACCTAATTATTGACTAAAGATTATTCTCATTATATGCTCATTATATCAAGGATAAACTAAAAAGGTCACTGTAATAATGTAGTTGGAAATATGTAACGAATTGTTTATTCCTATTATGGGATTAAACTTGTTTTTTTTCTTTGCTCTGCAAGCAACGCGTCTGACTCCAGAGTGGATCATTTGGTAACTGAAAACACAATTTGACTTGATCTGAGACTGAATCTGGTTGAAAAAGAGAGAGACCTGGAAAGAGTCCTGTGCTTGTGCACACTCATCTCTGTTTTTCTCTAACAGCACTTCGAAGGACGAAACTCTTGACGAACTCTTAACAGAATCTCGAGTTGCACAAGAGGAACTGAATACAAAAGTAATGAATTAAAAAAGTAAGGCTAGTCGAAAAATCTAATAAAAAACTTTAGAGGGATGTACAAGTCAGAGATGAAAATGAGGGTCTAAACTTCCGTTCGTACACAAGTTTAGATTAAAAATGGGGAATGTTTATAATTTTGCAAGCTGACGGAAGACCACCAGGCGTGCTTCTTAGACTAGTAAGCATTAATGGATGAGTATAAAATGATGGGATGCTTTTTTTAAAAAAACAACTTCCTACAACTCAGCGTAGCAATATAGTTCAATAAAAAGTCCATTTCGTATCATATATCGTTTTCAAGCTCATTCGTGGAAAAGGAGAGAATGCTTTTGAGTAAACAACTTCAACTTGAATATGGAAAATTCATGGAATAATTTATTTTCAACAAGTTGTAGGGAAAGTTGTAGGGAAAGAGGTAAAAACGCAAACATTTGAAGTTTAGTTGAGTGATATCATACATTCTATTTGGAATTGAGTGTCTTTCTTTTCCAGGTAAAGAGTGTATACGTATGCGGGCGTTATTTAAATTAATTTGAGACATGCATAGTAAATAATACAAGGGGAACAGTCTACAGTTTTTGTATCTAAAGAAATTATAATATACCTCGTATTTTACAAGGGAAGAGGGACCCCATTATACTTATAGGGAATATAAGAGAGATGGTTGTTGAGAGGCTCTCTTCACATAAGCACACCTGAATAATGTATAAATGAGAAACTAGGTTAATTTTAGAGGAAAATTATGTGGAAAGACTTCCATCGGATTAGTATCTTGCCCACGTCGCTTCACATATATATGATCATCTGACTAGACAGCCAAACAAGCATGAAAACACTTGCTTATGCTTTTACCTTATAGCATGAAGAGGGGAAGTTGACTTATAAAACAAAGCTTGCTTTATAGCAGCTGGTCGAATTTGCACTTTAACAAATAAGACCTCCACCCATTCTGAAGCGTTAGTAGAGAAAGTGAAAAGCTTACTTGGCATATGGATACAGATGATATGACCGGAGAAATCATACAAAAAACGCAACTTCCTTTTGTCGATCGTTCCTTTCTCCTCATCACATTCGTTGTCAGTCGTCGTGGCTATTTTCTCTCTCTTTTTTCTTCCTGCTCACCATTTTTCTTACCAGAGCTTTCGATGAGCTCTAGTAAAGAGCTTAAAACCCTTCTCTAAATAAAGTGCTGGAGAGATTTTATTGGGAAATGCTGTTTCAAAGAGGGACATGTAATAGGAAAAAACAGGCATGGTGAATTTTGTTTCTCAAATGGATCGAGGTAAAAGACATGAACAATTTTTACTGCCATGTTAAAGAACTCTTGGGAGCTTGAGCAATAATCCAAAGAAAATTGAGTAAAAATGTAAAGGGAATTTGCAACTCTTCCATTAGGTTTCGTGATCAATTTTGTTATTCTCTCGACAAGAAAAGTAGAGGGGAGCATTATTCATGGTTTCGTTTTAAACAAAGTTCTATATGAGATACACACTTTGTTTCTTATAAAATTTGTAGGCAGAAAAGTGTGGAGCATACCTTGTTCCAGGATGCAAAATGCATAATCGAGTACATGGTGACTGGTATAGAGTCTCATGGTGCCCACCTTCCATTTTTACTTACTCGGCTTCGTTTATCACTATTCGACTCTGACGTGTTTCAAATGAACAGAGAAAAAAGGAATGCAATAATAATAAATTGGCTGTGTCGCATGTCGCATATAACTTCTACCAAAAGAGAGATTCCGAAAGGCAGAGACATAAAAAGGAAATCATTCATTTCATTCATGACTGAACATATGAGCAACCTTCTTTGGAGTAAAACATCGCTGCGTCAACATCAAGATTTAATTAACTCTCAACTTTTTTCCCTGCGACACAAAAACTAATAAGACCTGGAATGAATTTCAGGTTCCGTGATTAGTCAAAGAATCAGAAGTAGGACAAGGGCATGATAACAAATATCGGCTTCTTTCGTAATATGAAAATCGACTCGAAATCAATTCCATGGAACTCTCTGGAATTATTAGGTTGACGATGAGTTAGAGTTTGCTCATGGGCTTTGTTAATATTCATGGGTGCAGATTACTCACTCCCTATCCTGTCGTTTTTAACAACATAGTATGACATAAAGGGTAACATAAAACATGTATTTTTTAATTGGACAGAAGGAAGCATTTGGAGTTCTTAATTGAAAGATGAGACATAATTTGAAACTGAATTCAATTATCTTGTAGACTAATTCATTCTAAAAATTGAGGCGTTGTTTGTAATAGTATTTCTCATTCTGCCTGTGCAATAGGGTAAGGGTAAAAATTGTTGAGGGAATGGAACTAGGTAGAAATATATTATGAGAATATTAACATGGCTCGCAGTGTAGCAATATTTATATGCATTAGAACATACATAGTTAATGGTGAAGTGAGTATACAATGATCATTCCAGATGTTCCCACAAGGCCAAAAGTCAAAGGTTGCAGAATCTCCCAATAAAGTTAGTCCAAGCATTTCGGTCCGCAAGCTATGAGACTTGTGTCAAGAGATAAAGCTGTATTTTTTCTAGGTTATTATGTCAAGATCCCAACTGATGCAGTAAAACCTCTTGGGATATTACTCAAGTTATGAAACATAATAAGGAATGGGATATCCTGTACCAGAGAGCGAGAGAATAAAAATGAGAAAATACAAAGTTAGTCAAGGTTGAAAAATGCATTTCTTTGTGGGATCCCATCCTGACTTACTTCTTCAACAACGACAATCCCCTTTTGCATTCTTCTCCCGACTAATTCAACTAAACTTTGGAGAGGATTCATTATTCTTCAACTATTCTAGTTTTACTCGTGGTGTGACTTCTACTCAAACCACTGATATTATATTCGCGTTGCATAACCGATGCTAAATAAGTTCTTGCATAGAATCTACAATGCTTAATAATCTACTACTAATCTAGAATCTACTTCTGCAGTGCTTAATAAGGAGCTGGATTTTAGTTTCATATATGCTCCTTCTAAGGTACTCGGTACATATATGACATTCAGATTTTGACGAGAACCAGACGAGATATGAGAAAAGTGAGAAAATGATGTATATTTATTCCACATTATGTCTATACTCATTCATGACTATGACGCAGTCTAAAGGATTATCAGTCAAAGTCAAGGAAATTCATAATGGTCACATAACAAGCAGGTTGTCTTCCGTGGTATACGAATGTGTAATGATATCTTGAATAATTTATCTGAATACAAAATTTAAGATTTCTTTACTTTCATGTCGAATCCCACGTTTATGACGCCCGTATACACTTAAAACTGGTTAGAGTCGGACTGAATTTTTTATATACAGAAAAAAATCCACATTTTCTGCTCATATATATAGGTCAGTGAAATAGAGTTCCTTGTAGGATTACACAATCCCATCTACTGGCAAAAGATTTTGCTGAAATAGGAGAAAAAACTCCTCTTTTTTTGTGAAACAATACCACCTTTATTCCATCTTTGATTTCGCTTAGAGAATACAAAAAATCCAGTTTAAATTCAACAAGGAAATGTGTTACTTCACATATACATGTAGTCTTATCGCATACCAATATCTGAATTTGAGACGACTTTACCTTTTCCTTCTGGGTGTAGTTCAATTGCGACAGACTCAGACTACTACGTTTTCAGCTTTTGCTTTTTTCTACCGCCTAGCGTCATGAAATATGCTTCTTGACATATAGCTCGAATCAAACAAAAGAAACTACATGAAAGAAGAAAGAAAATGGAATGAAAGAATTTTGGATCGTTTGAAGTAAAACTGATGCTTATTATTACATTTCAAAGCGGGATCCTTTCATCGTTGAAAAACTGGAGAGACATGGGTAAATATACACTTTATGAAGAAAAATTGCGTAGGCGTTGGAAGCGAAGGAAAAATCAGTGTTTACCATCCTGCCTGGTGAGTGTGTTGCTGTATTCGTTTTACAAGTCGTGCAGAAATACTGATCGTGAGTGAGAAATTCTAAAAAAATATTTTGTTTTGCTTTGCTTCACTATTCCCACTCATTCCAAAAACAAGCCTAGTTGAAGTATGAGGGAACAGAGTTGTGATATAGTTATAGTTATTATTTGTTAAAAAAATCCCTAGATGCAATTTTTTTACTAGAGGTACAAAATATTATTTTGCGATTTGGGCTTTGCGATTCCTAAGGGAGACTAGCGAACCGTGAAATTGTCCCGTGTTTGTCTCCCTTCCATGCTCATCAAATTTGCAAGCATCCAAGTTATATTTGAAAATACATCATAATGACTTGTCTTGACTGACATCAAATTGCCAATTTATGTCTTGTTAGTATGCATAATTTTTTACAACATCATTCCATGTACCATAATATTCAAAATGAAGATCAACTTCACCTTTGATTGAACATGCAAATGAAATGAATCAAGATGGCAAAATCATGACTCTTGACCTAATTAAGTGAAGAAACAAGCAATTCAATAACACTGGTAACCTTCATTGTATCCTAGTATGTTTATATAGCAGAGCAAATGGATCATTATGGCGAGCAGAAGCAATATTTAATGCAGCAATGACATGCTTTACGACACGACGTCAAACGAATTGAGACTTTTGCGGCATGTTTTTCACCATGGATGAAACGTCACGTACGTAAGTTCTTTGCGTGCCACTGAATGCTTTGCAAAAACCGCAAATGTTTCACGCTTAAATTAATGATTCCTCCATGGCTAGTGACAATCAAATAAATACAACTTCTGCATCAACACTATCCAGCTTCGTTTTTCATGTGCAAATATTCCAGTGTTTTCGCCGCTGGCTACCTTTGTGAAGAAGAGATTAAAGTATAGTCGGTTGACATAGTACTTAAGCAAACTAAGGTGGAGATCAACTAGATGGCTTATAAAACCAGCGGCAATTTGTTGTCAGATCGTTAAATGTAAATAGTTTCTTCTGTGACAAGTATCACCAGTGCGTCGCTCCCACTGTGTGGATTTTTTATATATTGGAGTGAAAACTACTGAAGCAAACTGTTTGCAGAGGAGAAATCGAAATATGTTGTATTAGGCAGCTGGGAAGGTTTAATAGTTGCGTGATTCGTGAGCCTATTGAATATTTTATTTAAGCCTAACATCAAACTTGAGTGACATTCAGAAACGGAATACAAATCAGAAATTTCCCGCAGAGACAAAGAAAGAAAACAGGCACGAAGAAAAACCATCGTTATAAGTGCACCTGAAAGAAAGGAGAGTAAGTTGAGAGAGAATTTCAACGGAAGCATTGGAACATGATCGTTACCAACAGCGAAAATAACAAGGAGGGTTTTCCTATCAAAAAATCGTACAGTATTGAGGTAAGTGAAATGTGTCTGCTAAAAAGGAGAATTAGGCAGTCATAGATAGATTGTATAGATTCTTACTCAAAGAGCACAATGAATTTTTGACATGGTGTATAATACAATTGGGTGGGTGTGTAGTTTTACATGGAAAAAATATTTTGTCCATTTTTCCATGTAAAATGTAGAAAAGAACATGTATATAGTATGGTAAATGGGAAAAAGCATATTAAGGCGGGACACACTCAATAGTATGTTTTATACCATGCTAAATGCTAACTATCTAAATCTTGATAACCAATAATATTTCAATCTTTTATCAGTTGTCAATGTGCGGTGACATTCTTCAGTATTAATACAGTCAACGACAATTGTGAAGACCTGGATATATACTATACCATGTAACATTAATTAGAGATGATATTTCGATATCCAAAATGTGTGAATAACGTCAGTTTTTATAAATAAGACAGTTTAAAACATAACAGAAGAAAAAGTAACAATTATTCTCGCTGTTTTTAAAAGAAAATTAATTTTACATGTCTTTTCCATTATCCATGTTTTTCTGGCAAATCTTTTCCATTATCCATGTTTTTCTGGCAAATCTTTTCCTTGTTTCGTTTTTCCATGTTCGCACCCTTAATACTACATGAGACTTCCTTATCAAACTTATCATTGTGAAATCATTATTTCTTAAACGCTCAATCGAAATATTGAACATAGCAAGGACAACTTTAAGAGGATATTTTAGGAAACTCTTTCCCAAGGGTGTTTATTTCCATGATGCGCTTAAGCAACCCTTCCTTTGCGCAATCATTGCTTTGAGTTTCAAAGCGAGGCTGTTGGTAGATGGAATAGAAAAATTAATTCAATTCTCTTCCTTCATTTCCTGTCTTTGATAAAATAACCATGTTTTCCACACACAAAAATGTTGCCCTATGGGACTGGTGTAATGGGTTCGAGGGAGAGGGAAATTGACTTTGAAGAAAATTAAATTTGGGCCTTGGATACATTTCCTTGAATTTGGAAGCATATTCTTGTTAATTATTTAAGAGTATACAGAAATAGGTAGCTCGATTTTTTAAATATACATTAATGTCTTCTCCACTTCGTCGTAAGAAGATGTCGAAGTCATGTTTTATGTGCAATTTTTCAAATATTTCATCGCGTGAGAGCCTCTCAGTCTCACCCAGTAAATTTATTACGACACTGTGGGAATCACTTTGGATGCTTGTACCATACGATTTTTCTTCAGTACTTTCTTTATAACTTCATAAATATCATGGTTGCTAATTACAAGGAGAAAAAATAATCTTCCCTTTCAGCACACTAATGTTGGAGGAGGGACCTTCTATTACGTAGCTGTTTGGAAATTCTCCAGTCATTAATCAACTGCATAACAACTTCTATGCAAATCCCTTTGTAGCTATTTATGCAAGTTACAAAAACTTAGCTACATACCTAGGTGGAGTTTTTGCAAAGAGCGTGTATAATGGACAAAGGTGGGAAAGACGCGATTTCCCATATGATAATTACATACCACGAGAGTAATTTGCCATTGAAAATGGACTCTCAACGTGAATGATTCAGCATGAAAGGGAGATGCGCAATACTATATAAATCCAGAAATAGAATTCACTGGATTAAGGAAGTGTGACTATAAATACAGTTTAAATCGCTGGTGTTGCACAGTTTGTCCCTCAAATGGTGAAAAAGCGTACATGTGAGATCAATCAAAACAAGCTGGCTATCTGCCGACAAGAACTTTGACTTTACCTTCTTGCTCAATTGAAATAATAGTTGCAATTAGTATTCGATCCTGTAAACATTCACAACTGCTACTGTTCCTCATTCTCAAGTGGCGAGCAGAGATAAAGGAGTCACTTAAAATTAAATTATAAACACGTAAACAGAGTCATTGAAACAAAGCTCCTATTTATAAACACCGCAACCCATCCAACCATTCATTTCCTGGTGTTGATTCTTTGCAGAGAGACAGGGATTGTTTCTTCTCGTCCACATTCATTTTACTTGATTTAAACATTTTTTAGGTAACCGCGCAAGCGAGCAAACTTCTTTTTCAAAAAGAGTTGAAACGTTTTAGGAAATAAATTTTCCACTGCTATTGCTAAATCAGTGATAATCTTTGATTTGTTATCTACAGGAGAACCTTTGCTGGACCGATATGATTCAAAACAGCTATCCCCAAAGACACCCCCTCGTGGAGGACAATAAGCAAAAGTGGCTGAAAGATTTAAAAGATGTGTCCGCCGAGTTTTCCACCCGGAGCGAGGACATAGTGTACGTGAAAAATTCTCCAGTGACTAGCTCAACCACGAAAACTTCCACCGAGAACTTTGGATTTGAAAGAGAGCTTATTGAAGAGCAAGCGGGCACTAGGAAGAATAAGCCGCATGCTAATGTTAAAGCTAAAGTGGAGGAGAATGAGCAGGAAGAGGCAACTTTGGTTGTTGGCTTGAAAAACAACATGATGGCTTTAACGTCCATTTTGAAAACTGTTGACGTAAGCTCCTTTGCTTGATATCCGCATTGGCGCAATGTTTAAGCTGTGTGTTATACTAGTTAAAGCAATATCACGTGATGATATTTTATTTCCTTACTAGGACGGCAAAGGAGTTATTGTCCACATGGAATCACGACCTTCACGAGAAGAAAATTGCGAATTTGACGTGCTCGTCAAGATGCAAATAAATTGGTCGGATTTAGCCGCGCTGCTGAAAGTCTTAAGACACAATCCTGCCATTCACATGGTCAACGTGGTCTCTACCCAGGGCACAATTGTGAAAGGTTTGTATGAATGAAATGTCAGCTCAACTCAACCAGTTAACTATTTGGTGGTTCATTCAAACTATTTATGTTAACATAGAGCCATGGTATCCTCGACATATCTCTGATTTGGACTTGTGTAACCACTTGATGACCAAGTTTGAACCAGATTTGGACATGAACCATCCTGGGTTCTGTGATAAAGATTACCGTGCTAGGAGGAAAATGATTGCGGACATTGCATTCAACTACAAATTGTATGATAACTGCGTAGCTATATGGTTATAGGATTTCAGTTCTAAAACAAAAATTCTTCGTTTTCTAGCGGTGATCCAATTCCACGAGTGGAGTATCTTGAAAAGGAAATTGCAACTTGGAATAAGGTTTTCAATACGGTGGTGGCTTTGTGCCCAACTCATGCCTGTAAGCAGTACAGTGACGCTTTTGAACTTCTTCAAAGGGAAGTAGGCTATGCAGCCGATAATATCCCGCAGTTGGAGGATGTATCCAATTTCCTGAAACGTAAGTGTTTTTATTGCTTTGCTCTAGAAGGAAAGATAAGCGATAGGTTTAATAGTTGAAAGGAAACAACTTAAAAATATTTTACCATCTGTCAAACATCACATATTGATGTGACTTTGCCACTTGGAGTGTTGTAATTTCCTCTGAGATATATGATCAATATGAAGATATCTAGAGAGATTATTTTAAATGTAGGTTGTACCGGATTCACATTACGACCCGCTGCTGGTCTCCTTTCAGCCAGAGATTTTTTGGCCAGCTTGGCTTTCCGAGTTTTCCAGTGCACACAATACGTCCGTCACACTTCATCGCCTAATCACTCTCCAGAGCCGTAAGTCATAAAAATTGGATTTATTACGTAAGAAGTTCAAAGGGTGCTGGGCATTAAGCAAGTGAACAAGGCGGAATTAGGTGGGCGCTCGTTAAACTTTTTTTAATGGCTTTCATTTCAATAGAGACTGTATTCATGAGCTGCTCGGACATGTCCCTATGCTTGCTGATCCCACATTTGCACAATTCTCCCAAGAACTTGGTCTTGCTTCTTTGGGTGCATCAGATGAAGAAATTGAAAAATTCTCTACGGTATGACAAAAAAATCTGTCGAGGGATTTAATTAAGATCATAAAAATATCTCCAAGGATTATTTTTCTAGATGTGGTTTTAAATGCAATTGATTTATGATTTTTTTTCTTCTACCTGCACATGCTAGGTTTACTGGTTTACGGTTGAGTTTGGTCTGTGTAAAGAGAATGGAATTACAAAGGCCTATGGCGCAGGACTTATAAGCAGTTTTGGTGAGCTCGAGCATGCCTTATCGGATAAACCCGAACATCGAAATTTCGATCCAAAGGTGACGGCCGTGCAGGCATATCAAGATCAGTCCTATCAAGATGTTTACTTTGTCGCCGAGAGTTTCTTTGACGCGAAAGAAAAATTTCGGTAAGACTGGGTCTATATTATTCAGTACATTATTTGGTAAAATCAAGTTATTTCTGGTATTTTGCAAACATGTAGTACAAGCATATTCCATATGAATCCAAATGTAAATCTGCTGAATGACCAAATAACAATGAAACTATTTTTTTCAGACGATGGGTGGCGGAAAGTATGTCAAGACCATATGAGATTAGATATGATCCATTCACACAAAACATTGAAATCCTCGATTCAGCAGACAAACTGGACAAAGCAGTGATGCAGCTTCAGCTTGAAGTGAACTATCTGAGTAACGCCGTGTCACACATGAAATTCCGCTAATCTCCTTTAAAAAGTATGTGAAGCTTATCGTTAGAAGCTTAAATACTTCACAGGTTTTTTTCTTCATATAGCTCCATTATAATTTCTTTTTCTAAGCTCAAACATATTATTCCATTTTTACTTTACACAAACAACAACAGACTTCAAGCTGCCTTTCTCTTAGCTTCTTAGAGTTATCACTAGTTCTAGCGTTGTAGGATTACAGTTTATATTCTTCTTCATAATTTTACCATACATTTTTATATGATCACATTTTTAACTCTATTAAAATAGATCAATACTACTTTACATGTCGAATGGTATTACGTATTAGATATTGCGGTTAGTAAATAAAAAAATATTCTTTCTTAAAAGTCGAGTCAAATTCATTGATAAAATACACTGATACAAGTCTAGTCAGTGGTATGCATACTTACATCTCATCTTACAGCATCCCTCCTCTTACTTCATCAAAGCTACAGATCCATTATATCCCTTTTAGAGTAAAGCGGAAATCGTTACGAGTACTTTAAATAAACCAACAACTCCAGCTTGCACTTTACATCCTACAGAGTTATAAATGATGGGAATATATATCTATTTTACTCGCTGAAATCTGCCACATACAATGGAGAAGATAGGATTCGCTCTACTTTTGTAATATCTTTGATGTAATTTTCTTATGATTGTTTAATGCCTTTTGAGCAATTTCATCAGCAATTATTTCCATATCCTTGAAGCATGGCAGTAAGTTCTAAGTGGAGAGGTGGTGATGACTCCATGAAAAGTCAAATTTTATCACATCACCTCAGTTCCATTCAGGTTTGCAAGTTTTCAAAGACATAATATATTCGCAAAGGGGAAACTCATCTGAGGACGCGTATGGTTATACAGAGCAAGAATCAACTACGTTGTTCTTGTTAAAGCGCTGCACAACCCTTTAAAGGATGGAAAGAGGACAAAGAAAAAAAAGATTTATATACTCTCTCCCCATCAAGGAAACTCTATTATACCCTTTCAGCAGCTAGCGGAAATAGTTAAGAGTGCGCTCTAAATGGTTCCGCAATTCCATCCACCATCCAACTCTCTCCAGGAGAGGAAAAATCTTTCCCCTTGTGTGATATATTGCTGGCATCCAACAAGTAAAAGCAGTCATTGGCCTGTAAAGATCTCTTTTGTGTAGGGTCGCATTTTATACAGCCTTTTATCACAAGAGATTTCACTTTCCTACATCAGTCTAACGTTTCCCCAAATCGTGCACATTACATGGGCAATTGTTGTATTGTATTCTCTTTTCTAATGAAAGTCGTTCCTCGTTCTTTTTTCTCCCAATATACCGCTACTCCCAACGTTTTTTCCTCTTATTTCCGTTGCTGCTTTTTTATCCTCTATAAATTTCCTAATTGAATGGCGACCTTTTCCAAAAAATTCAAATGACCTCCTTTCTCAAAAAAAAGTTCTGCCATTGAGCAGAATTCAGCTGTACTTTTAGCCTTTCGCGGAAATGAGTTGCTAGAAGGTTACGCCTTAGAAGAAAACATAACGACGTTATTTATGTACATATCCATTGACTTGTGAGACAAGCATCTTGTTCAGAACTCATTGAGATGCAAGTCTGCTTCAGGTTTAAGCCAGTACAACATGGAAACGGTTTTTAGTCCAGAAAGGAAAATAGGATCGGTCATACTTTTGCACTTTACCCACTTCATCAATCTACCTTAGAAAGTGGATCATATGGCAGAACAACAATCACATTTCACTTTTTCCTTACACTCTACCTATTCTTTGACGTTTGCTTTTTCTGTCGAAAGGACTTTTATGTTTCACCGTATTATGGAAAGAGTCACTTGTTGAAAGTTTCTAGTAGTAAGAGTGACCGATGAGTTTGTTACCTTTAAGGACATTAAAATAAAGTTTTAAAATTGACTCATTCATTTTGTGTGTATAACTGATTGTCTAAAGCTACATCTGTGCATCTACACAAAATTCTCTAGTCTATGAAGCAGCAGTTTGAAGTATTTTGCGTTAATCCTTTGTTTGCTCATATGCCTAGCATCCCCTAATTTCCTGCAAAAGATAAAAGAGGACTTCAGCAATCGGTTGTTTTCTCTCTGTTGTGTGGTAAGGAATGGTAAAAGAATTGCAAACATCTTAAAGGAACCGGAAAACGCCGCCAGCATCTCAGCTCTTGTTTACAACTGAAACATGTGAGTTAGTCAAACAAACAGAAATTATTGGGAAACGAAGCCATTTTCCTCAATTTCGATTAGCCCCTCAGGGGAATCCTAAAGAAGAGCATGAAACGTAAATCAATCCGGGATATCTACTTTTAGAAAACTTTGTAAGGAGTATAGTTAGAAAAACACATCTTTGTACAAATTTAAACGCCTATCACTGAAAAAAGTACGAAGAAGTTTTTCACAAAAGGGATGCATAGTTTGAGATATATACTGTAGCGAATTTTTAGTCCATGCAAGGCTTCAAGTTTGAAGAAAAGCTTAATGTATTGTCGTGATCTAATAAAGAAAAAAAAGTAAACGCTCGTCCATACACGTTATTTCCATTTACCACGAACAACACATGCTGACATGCATGGATGAGTAAGCAAGAAGTGGGCTTGAAGGAAAATTTCAGAAGATATTCCTCTTATTCCTTCACTATTCATTCTGCCCAGTGCACACCCTGTTGTTACATACTGGAGGGGAAGATTACAAAATAAAAGCAGTGTTAGCTTTCACTCCTCACTGGAATCATCCAGTGAAAGTTTAACTGTGCATATAAACTCACACCACTATGGCTACTCTCTCTTAGAGATTTTTTTCTTGTTAGTTGCTGTAATTTAATCAGTTGAGAAGAAAGCTGGAGTTTAAATTTGGGTTGATTAACTATTCCTACAATCCCCAACCCCTTTCCGACCTAGTTGGATCCCTGAGGACACAATTAGAAGGGTTTATTTTTAGCCGAAAACCTCCAAATCCCCTGTTGCAATTTACTTGCAAGGAGAAAACAAACAAAGTTCAAGGTTCAACTGGGACACTGGCAAATCGTGTAACTGCCGAGGTTCGAGCAGGCCCTAGTGCCAGCATGATTGTTGCGAGTAGAAAGAATCGGGAACGATTTGCTATTAAAAAATCCTACAGTATTGAGGTAAGTTGGAACATTTGGAATATACTCATTATGCCCCAGTTGCTATTCAACACGCGAAGTAGTCCGATTGAAAAGGAACGATTTTTAGAAATGGATATTGCATATTGAAAATTTTGAGAATTTCCTTTTTACATTGCAGCCAAAACATCAAATTAATGAAGGTTTCTCAAATAGTGGAATTTTGTACATGCATAATGTGACTTAATTAGATTGCCAATAGATTCGAAAGATGCTATGCATACTCCGTTGGATGGATTTATTCTATAATAGTTTTATTACTTTGTAAAGATTCTGCTTACAATCAATTGTTAATTAGATTCCCACTTTCCCGAGACATGGGGGCAACCAATATTTACCGTGAAAAATATTTTGTTTACGATTGTATGGCTTGGAAGACTTTAATTTCCTGCCCAAGAAAAAAAAATACATGAAGCTTTTTACTCCGGTCGGAAACCTTCCTTTTTTAAGAAACAGGGTTTATTGCTTGTGATATTTCATTTTATGCGTTATTTGTTATTTCACTTTAGTTTAGGGAAAACTTTCTTCTTTGACGTATTTCATACATACAACCCTGCAAACAAAGATTAAAACAACACACTAGTCTCAACTCAAATTAAACAAAGACGAACTAAGCTTTTAAAACAAATAGAAAGATTTTTATTAAAAGAGTAATCAGCTCAGCTCATTTCAACAAGCATATCACATTGGGCCAATGTCTTGAGAGTAATTGTAGGTCAAGTTAGGATTAATTGAAGCTTAGGACTAATTCAAGAAATATCATGTGGAAGTGGAAAGAGTATATTAATAAATCCCAAATTGTCTCACGAATATTGAAAAGCATAATGTTGGAAATCCAATCGAGAAGAAGCTGATCTTTCTTTCATGGTAAACTAGACAAGACGTACTTTGAGACATAATTACTTTTATCTTTCAGCTAAGTATCTGATGAAATTTTCTATTGAAGGGTTAGAGTTACAGTATGGCATATTGAAAATCATATACATAGGAATTACATGGTTGACATAACAAAATCGAACGAAATCTCTGCGCTTCACAGTTGAGCATATTGCATCCTCAGATCACATACAATAGGGATGTGCCATCCCTGAGTAAACGATCATTGTGCGTGGATGAACATGAATGGGCTTCAGGGGACTTTTCCATCATATTCTCTATTCTCCTGGGAGTCAGAATCAGTACTCAACTCGACCAGGTACAAAGCACAATCGGCTTACTCTCCTCTCTTCCTCCCTCCAGCAAGCATTTATTGTGACACTAGGAGTTTTTATTGAAGTGATACAAGGGCGGATTCAGTATTTCCATATCTATTGGCATTACACATGTATTTTTTAAAAAAGTAATCGAAATGAATACAAAATTATTTTGTCGATCATTTATTTTCTTTCACATTCGTTAAAACCGAGAGAAAAGCTGGAGTTTAAGTTTGGACTAATAAATTATTCCTACAATCCCAGACCTATTTTTGACCCTTCGGGATCCATCAAAACGCAACTGAATAGGTTTGGCGTGTCTGGTCCTAAACCAGCGAATTTTTCCCTTCCAGCGGCGATCTCTCATAGTTGCGAGTCTGGAAGTTCAATTTGTCCAGGGTCAACTTCTGTCTCAGCAGAAGTTCGACCAGAAGATTGTGACAATATGATAGTTGGCACGAGGAAAAACCGAGAGCGGTTTACAATCAAAAAGTCATATAGTATTGAGGTGAGTTAGGATTTATTTAATTGTCATTCATATTTTTCATTTAGATGTAAGTTTTCGCAACCCCTTGCAAATTCACAGCTGCATATTGCCCCATGTATGAGTTGGGTTTATGTGGGGTAATGTTATAAATAATTTGATACTACTGAGGCTATAAGAACGGTTGCTTCATTGTTTTTGACACTCATGAATGAAGTTCCATTTAACGTAATTCGTCTCCAATACAATTTTATGGTTTAGAATGGCTATCCATCTCGTCGCCGTTCTCTTGTCGGGGATGCCCGTTTTGAGACTCAAATTAACAAAGAGAACAAGCGAAGCTGGCTTCAAGAAATAAAACAGTTGTCACGAGATTCGGAACTTTCTGAAGATGACTTAATCTTGGTTGATGATGACACCATTATCGTTTCGCCAACTTTGGAGGAGGAGACGTTTGAAGAGTTGGCAGCAGCTTCTGAGAAAATCGAAGCAGGGGCTATCAAGCAAAAAACGAAATCAGTAGAAGAGAAAGAGCCAGAAGAGGCGACAATTGTTTTAACTTTGAAGGATGGAATGGTGTCATTAGTCAACATTTTGAAAACAATAGACGTAAGCTTCTTCTAGTATTTTGATGCGGCAATGTAATCATACTAAAAAGCTACTAAGCTATTACAACATTTTCAAATTAGGAAAACAAAGGGCAGGTAGTTCACATGGAATCTCGCCCCTCTCGTGAGCAGAATTGCCAATTTGACATTTTACTAAAAATGCAAATTCCTTGGTCAAGCTTGGTAGGGTTGTTGAGATCTGTTCGACAAAATGCAGATGTTTATTTGATCAATGTCATTTCCACTCAAGGGCATATAGTGAAGGGTGAATAACATGATTGATTTTTCCAAAAAAAATATTGGAGCATAATATCATCAAATGAGCTATGAATTTATAAAACTCTTTACAATAGAGCCATGGTTTCCTCGCCACATTTCGGAGTTAGACCAATGTAACCATTTAATGACCAAGTTTGAGCCAGATTTAGACATGGACCATCCTGGATTCGCTGATAAAGACTACCGTGCTAGGAGGAAGATGATTGCAGATATCGCTTTCGACTTTAAGCAGTACAAAAATTATCGTAGAATTAGCATACTTCAGAAAAATAAAGAATAAGTCACTATTATTCATATATTCTGTATTCTAGTGGTGACCCTATTCCCAAGGTTGTTTATAAAAAGAATGAAACTGATACATGGGGACACGTGTACAAGAAAGTGGAAAGCTTTCTCGAAACCCATGCTTGTAAACAATTTATCGATGCAATTAACTTGCTACAAAGGGAGATTGGATTTGGACCAGAAAACATTCCACAGTTGGAAGACGTGTCTAACTTTTTAAGACGTAATTCATTCAACTATTAATATACCCATTAGTCAAGTATATTTGAGCTCGTTTCAACTTTGACATTCTTATCTGACACGAGCTAAGGTCGGACAGGTTTTACATTGCGGCCTGCCGCTGGTCTCCTAACAGCACGGGATTTTCTTGCAAGTTTAGCATTCAGGGTGTTCCAATGCACCCAATACGTGAGGCATAGCTCATCTCCTGATCATTCGCCAGAACCGTAAGGTTATTTTGAATTAATCGCTATCTAATTAGTGTTAAATAGCTATATACTTGTTTTTATATGTTTCTCTCTTGTTAAGTGACTGCATACATGAGCTACTCGGACACGTCCCAATGCTCGTTGATCCAACCTTTGCCCAGTTTTCCCAAGAGCTTGGCTTAGCTTCGTTGGGGGCAACAGATGAAGAGATTGAAAAATTTTCAACTGTAAGCTAATATTTTTGTTTTCTAATGGTTAAATTAAGTAAACAAAGCAAGTTAAGGTAACAATCTATAATCAACATAGTTATGAATAAATTCCAATTACAAAATTTAATTCAGAATTTTGCTTTTTAGACGATGGGTTGCTGAATGTATGTCCAGGCCATATGAAATCCGCTACGATCCATTTACACAAAGCATTGAGATTCTCGACTCTGCAGATAAGCTAGATAGAGCAGTGATGCAGCTTCAGTTGGAAGTGAATTATCTTAGTAATGCAGTTTCTCACATGAAATTTCGCTAAAGCGCAAGGTTAACATTCCACCTTAACTTTTCAATTATTAGTAGTGCACTGTAGTTTGTAGTGGTAGACACGGTCACGTACGTATTTTCAATGAAGATTGTAGTTCAATAAAGATTTTACACGTTAGCGTCTTATCTTTTAAAATTATATAGAAAACAAGGTACGAGTATAATGATGTAGTACATCTAGCTAAAGTGACATATACCTATAAATTCGTAGTAGTATAATGAATCAAGGTAACTGGTTACCGAGAGCAGTAGAACATGCCATGATTCACAGTGTAGTATTCATGTAGAAAGGTTTAGCTACCAAAGCTAGTTAAAATGGATTTTATCGAGTATATAATAATTGTAAGAATTTCGACAATCTTCAATGTTAAACTTTGAAGGTTGCTCTACATTCCAAAATAGTATTATAAAATTATTCTCTGGAACAAGGGACCAGTGAAGCTGTGAAAAAAACATAGCTCAGCGTTTGGGACCATTTTGAACGCACGTCCACTTTTGCAAAAGTTACTTAAATATTCTTTTCATATTGTGATTTGCTATTTGTTTTTTGAGTCATAAAATGATCATGTCATTCAGTCATCTTTAATCAGTCACCGTATTTCCTGTATAATAGGCATAATTCGTTGTTGCATCTTCGTTGTCGTAGCTGGCAGGGCAGAATATAAGACAAAACTTAATTACTGAATATTATCATTGCTTTTAGAAAATTAAGTATTTATTGAGTGAATTGTACTAGCTCATCAATTGTAGAAACTAAATTTCGTAGTATATTTGTTAGATAATGATATTTATGCTTATTGGTAAGATATGTAAGTATTATATATATAGTTAATACAGGTATTATTTATTGATTCGTGAAACACTCTTTGAAGTTTGCGAAGAAGTTACGGAACTCAGAGGACCAAATCAGCTGGAACATATGGGACCAATTAACCATAATTACACTGAATCTACTAGTCAATATATATGTATGTATATAAATTTCCCTTGCATGTACATATGTACCCTGATTAATAACTACAATAAATTTCGTTGCTATATACAATTCATCAATGAATCAACCAAGTAAATCACTTGCGTGATGTCATTGCTCACAAATGGAGTTTCACATTGAAGTCAAATTGTAGCTAAACACTCATTCCAAACAATCTGAAGGAGTTGGACAGTTTTTCTTATTATTCCTACTCAAATGTATTTAATCCCTACTTTATGTTTTTTCACCACTTATCATCAGCCTCACGCCCTTAGTCATTGTCGCCAACAAAAAAAATTCGACCCCCATAAGATATCTTTATGTTTGCATTTATAGTGAATGACCATGTTCAAGTAACTCAGAAATGCACGTCATGCATCTGCAATGTTCAATGTTTGAGGAGTCATAAACAAAAAAGCAAAAATCTCTCTCTAGTTAATATGCCCATTTCTCATTGAAAAGATTTTAGTATTTTGTTTTGATGACAAATGAATAATTGATCAGGCATTATGATGTTGTTGCAAACTTACGATTAGTAATTTCAAGCCGAGTCAAAAGGAGAAGTGTGCGAAAAAAAGATATTTTATGTAGAAATATGCATAATATTAAGTGGGGAAATTCAGCGTCGTTTGTTTTTACCGTCGTATGAGATCTGATTTATTAGTGTACTAACACTAAAATCCCGTTACCATTGCGCATTTTAAGCACCTTTTCAATACATTCTACTGTGTGTCAATGATTCTTGGATACGATGACATACTTTTCCTTCAGTATGTTCCGGACGAGGTGATGACTAAAGTGACTCTGATTCTGGTTACCTGTCAGCTATTCGATTCTCACAAACGCAGAGAGAATCTTTGGCAGGTGTAGGACCTTGAACGAGGAATAGGTGTGGAAGGCTCTCGTCAAGCTTGCAAAATGGCAAGACTAATTTTTTGTTTGGGTGTTGCGGGTGTTATTATAACAAAGTGTTTGACGGCGGAATTGAAAGATGGACAAAGTAGTACTTCGAGTGGAAGAACAGGAAAACTAAGTTATAATAGTTTTAATATTGATTCGTGGAATGATAATTCGTTTTTACAAGATGGACCTTGGAATTCACCAGTCACCACTTACGTTGCTCCATATGGAATTCAGCAGCAAGAGGCATTTGCAAAGTATCAACCAAATGTACGACGACCTATTGGGAATTATGGATACATAAAATCGCATAAACTAAGGAGGAAAGGTGTGACCAATGTAAACGAGGCGGATAAACGGATATTGCATGAAATGGACACTCTAGTGTTTGCAGGTTAAATAATTAAAATCATTTTAAAATGCTTCAATCGGTATACAGGACCATCTTTACTACTAAAATTCCGCATGATGGTACTGTATGTTAATTAATTAAAGTTTCAAATTGTTGCATAAATACCATTAATATTCGAGAGCATGCAATTTTGATCTCCTCCCATTTCCCCCTATTTAATTTTCAGCTTCAGCTGGACAAATTTATCTAATATAATATTTTATTTGAACTTTGTGTTGTCGGTTAGTAGCTGAAGTTTCAAGCTATATTTAGTTAATGGTTCTAGCAAGAATGTCGCACTGAAACATAAATATGATATTTAGCTTCTCTGAACTATGTCGTTATAATCTTTATAAAAATAGGATACGTATGTAGCCAACACACATACCATTTTCGCGAGAATAATCTACGTAATACACAAAATATGTGGTTACAATTATTTGGTCGTGGCTTGACTTTACTTGACTTGACTTATCCAAACAATTCAAAGCCTCCAATTCGCATTCACTCTTTTCAGCTTTTTCCAAAAAGGCATTTTCTGGATACGTTAGGTACTGCAGGTATTTATATAATACCGTAGCGTGTAATTTTCTAAAATGTACGTCGTAGGTCGTAGAATGAGTTACAAATACACATCTTTTCGAATAAAATTGAAGGGATGACGATTTGCAAACCAATTGCAATACAACACACAAAAAGTCATGACATTTTAAAACACAGCACATTTTTAGAGATTCGAATTTAATTTTTGTGGTCATTAACAATTTACAATACAGCACAAATGTAAATATTAAAACGCAATAACTAAGCATGTGTTCGGTTGTGATCCTGTTAATACTACAACTTATTAATAAAATTATATGTGCTTATGTTGTATGTAGTCTCAGTTATATGCTAAAAGTTTTAAAAAACATTCAACTAATAGTAAATTTTGAGCTAGTGACTTTCTTGAAAATTGTAGATAGCTCATCAGGGCTCTCGTCGAGTGCAGGAAATTCCCCATCTCGTTTATATGGGTCACCTCCAACTAGCTCATATGTTACTCCACCAGCTAGTTCAAAAGATGTCTCTCCATCCGATTCTTACCAGTCTCCCCCATCTAGCTCTTATGGGTCGCCTCCATCTGGTTCTAATGATGCCCCTCCACCCGATTTTCACCAGTCTCCCCCATTTAACTCGTATGGCTCTCCTCCATCTAGCTCTAATGGGTCTCCTCCATCTGGTTCTAATGATGCCGCTCCACCCGATTCTTACCAGTCTCCTCCATCTAGCTCTTATGGGTCTCCTCCATCTGGTTCTAATAATGCCCCTCCACCCGATTCTTACCAATCTCCTCCATCTAGCTCATATAGCTCTCTCCCTTCTGGCTCATATGGCTCTCCCCCATCTAGCTCTTATGGGTCTCCTCCATCAAGCTCTTATGGGTCTCCTCCATCTGGTTCTAATGATGCCCCTCCACCCGATTCTTACCAATCCCCCCCATCTAGCTCATATGGATCTCCTCCATCAAGCTCTGATAATTCTCCCCCACCTAGTTTTTATGGTTCTCCCCCTTCCAACTCTTATGGCTCTCCCCCTGCCAGCTCATATGGCGTTCCCCTTTCTAGCTTTTATGGGTCACCTCCGTCTAGCTCTGATGATTCTCCTCCTTCCAGCTCTGATGAGCCTCCTTCATCAAGCTCTTACGGACAACCCGAAAAACCAAAGAAAAGAGTGCATAAGTTCAAGCTAATTAAAGTATTGCTTCTTTTCAAAGCATTATTTCTTGCTCTCATCTGGGTATTCCTGAGAGTTGGTTTCTTCAAGCAAATCGGAATTGCTGGAAACTTCAAACGATCTTTATTGCAAAATTTTTACAACTCATTTTCTCCAGATGCAAGTATTGATTTCGAAACCCTAACAGCCAATGTCTGGAAGGCAATTTGTACGTTTTGCTTACATAATTTTCATCAACGTTCAATCTATTCGCTTAAATTAACGTTATCCAAGCGCTTTAATTCTATTTAGCTAATAAATAATATTATCATTTTAGCTGGAAACGGAATCCCTGATGGAATCGAAACTAATAAAAAGGAAAGATGAGAGGAGACACAAGTCTTCAGAACAATTTTCCTCAACATTCCTTTTGAATACTCAAATCAGCAGAAACACAGGGCTTGCTGATGACATTCATTTGAATTTCACATTTATTTATAGGCTTTATATCATTTATTTATTTATTTACTATCATTATTTATTTCAATGATTTATTTACCTCTTAGGTGCCTGTATAACATACGTAGAAATGTAATATACCTTGATACCACCAATACGGAAAGATACTTAATTTTATCTTATTAAATATTAGCTTTAACAGTATGAATAACGCTACTTCATGTTCTTCGCTAGAATGTGAGAATTAGCTTGCCACAAGCTATATTCACCAGGTTAGGATTTCGTAAGCAAAACTTTATGTATATTAAAGTAAGTGAAGTATGAGTCTATTGTATCAATATGAGTGTTTCCAATGATAAGTGATAAGGAAATAGTGAATTGCACACTTTATGCAAATCCCATGCAGGTCATTATCCTCTAAATGTACATCCATGTAAAACTCAAGTTTTGCAAAATCGTTTAAAAAATAACCCTCCAAGAAAAAATTGATTCATTAACTATTTTTCTTCTCACGATCTTCAATTAGTGTAAATGAGTGTTTATAATTTAACACCCCATTTCATGATCAGTCACTCAGGATGAGAGTGCTAACCTTGATTTACTGTAAACTCTTGGCAAATGCCAATAAGCCATTTTTATACTATTGCTCACTCACAAATTAACCAGAGAGATTATCACTGCCAAATCAGTGTACGCATAGGTACCTATATTAGAGCCATACTCTCATGCTTTTTGAAGTCATATACTCATCAATATCATTCCCAGAGGGAAGAAGCACACTCAATTTCAATTGTAAAAAAATGCAAGGTCAAGCCAGACTAGTCCAGGCAAAAGTAGATTTTCTTTCCATGATGCGCTTAAATACACACAAACAAGATATCCTGCCCTTCCTCTAGTGCAAAGGATGAAGAGAGTAATATCATACTCGGCATACGAATGTATCATTCGACACTCCTTAAAACTACACTACACCATTCGCAACCGGCACTACAGCTAGCAGTGTCGTACGACACTTGCACTGACAGGCGAGAATTAGCAAAAAAAATCCTGGAAATTCGACTCCGTCAAATGGGATGAAACGGAAGATTTTGAGTATTTTTCCATAAAACATAATATTTGCTTCAGAGTTGAATATGGAATATAACTTTCATGACATTGTATAATAACTAATTACGGCTAATTGGAAACTTTAATACTCTGGAAATGGATTTATGAAATGGGAATCGTCTTTTTCTAGTTTCCCTTAAGAAATTGATTGGACATTAATTTTCAAGAAGGAAATCTTAACATTGTTTAGTGTTTAATGTCTGTCATATTAATTTCTCCATAACTGTAACATATTTGTCGTAAGTTTTGTTACTACCTTGCATATCCACGGACAGACGTTTAAGACCTATCCGGTCAATGGGGGGGGTGAAAGATATTTGGCTGAAAATTTGTACTCAGGTGTACGTAAAATTTGCACGTG
>JAHZNA010005053.1:0-14224 GCA_027743935.1 Sinodicranocentrus sp. ZH6 | reverse complement strand
TTCATTCATAAATAATAATTTTAGTTATCTGAGGGGTTAGAAATTCAATTCTCGTTTTTTAGCTTAGTAGCATCATGCATGATTATCTGGTATACCTGCTTGCATGAATTATTTGGCCCATGATCTAGAAATATTGGCATTGTTTGGTTTATCAATTCAAGACAGTGATTGAGCATACGGTAGATTTAGGGGTTTAGACATATATTAGTTTACGGAGCTTTAAAAAGAATTATAGAGATATGAAATTAAGAGTAAATTATTAATTATAATCTGAATGTAACTGTTTCATTTGTTAATTCTTTGTCAAATTGGGGGAAGGAAAACCAAAATATAAGCTGAAAACAACAAGTTTTTGGATGATTAACTACATTTTGTAAGTTGTTTTCGTTTTTGCAACTAAAAACTAAAACTAACTTGTCCGTTCAGTAGTTAGTTTTGACTTTTTGGAAGTTGTTTGTATTTCTGTCAACTGAAAACTAAAACCAACTTGTCCGTTCAGTAGTTGGTTTTGAAATGTTGGAAGCTGTTTTTTCTTCGTCATCTAAAAACCGAAACTAACTTGTGCGTTTGGAAGTTTGTTTTGACTTATTGGAAGTTGTTTTCGTTTTTTTCAACTAAAAACTGAAACTTACTTTTCCGTTTGGTAGTTGGTTGAAATATTTCGGACATTATTTTTGTTTTTGTCAACTAAAAACCGAAACCAACTTTTCCGTTTTGAAGTTGGTTTTATTCTTTCTGGAAGTTGTTTGTATTTCTGTCAACTGAAAACTAAAACCAACTTGTCCGTTCAGTAGTTGGTTATGAAATGTTGGAAGTTGTTTTCGTTTTTGTCAATTAAAAACCGAAACCAACTTTTCCGTTTGGAAGTTGGTTTTGACTCTTTGGAAGATCTTTTTGTTTTATGCCAACTAAAACCTGAAACCAACTTTTCCGTTTGGAAGTTGGTTTTATTCTTTCTGGAAGTTGTTTTCGTTTTTGTCAACTAAAAACCGAAACCAACTTTTCCGTTTGGAAGTTGGTTTTATTCTTTCTGGAAGTTGTTTTCGTTTTTGTCAACTAAAAACAGGAACTAACTTTTCCGTTTGGTAGTCAGTTTTGACGTTTTTGAAGTTGTTTTCGTTTTTGTCAACTAAAATTCGAAACTAACTTGTCCGTTTGGGAGTTGGTTTTGATTTTTTGGAAGTTGTTTTCGTTTTTGTCAACTAAAAACCGAAACCAACTTCTCCGTTTGGAAGTTGGTTGTATTCGTTTTGGAGGTTCTTTTCGTTTTGTTCAACTAAAAACTGAAATTGGTGCTAAGGTTTATTTTCAGATTTGACTTTTACGGTCTGACTTTACTAAGAGATCTATTTAATTTAAGAGCTGCATCAAAATGGTGTTTTGCTAGGTTGAGAGTCCCGCTAATTAATTCAACCAACCAAATGAATATATCCAAACTTCAATATGTTGTTTGCGCATGGAAAAAGAACGATATTAAAATTAGCATTAAATATATAATTAGCCTCCGTTTTCTCAAGGAAGGTTGTAAAGATATTTCAAGATTCTCGATTGAGTTTCAATGCAAGTTGTTATGCTGAAATTTTTCAAAAAATATTGGTTTTGTTAAGTAAAATTAATTTTATAGTCCGTATGTACATTTTCGTTAATTGGTGTAGTTTGGTTAACTGTGTGATAATAAAACAATTCTGGCTGTAAAAATTTGGCATTATCGAAAATAGGTGCAACTTTATAACTAGGATTATCAAGAACTGTTATTTTCCAAAACACATGGTGTAAAATGGCGAATCGAAATTCCTCTCGTAATGCGTCTAGGAGTAGTAACAATGATATGACTTTTGAGGAAAACATTGATGGTTTTTTTGGTATTATACGTGACTGGGGTGCTTTGGCTGAAGCAGATGACATACGCCCACCCCCATTTATTAGGTTAACGGAATTAAAAACCAGTGATGTGCATGGATGTAACATTCTGAAGGATAAAGAAGGTGTTAAAATTTTACTGGATTACGATTTCAACAATATGCCACTTCAGTTAGTGACCACTTGGACTGAGAATGAAGTTCTTACCTTGGACTGGTTAAAACTACGAGAAGCCTATATCGAAACATTTGACGAGTGTATAGGAAACTTGATAGGGACCGACACTTTTAACCACTGGAAAGCATTATGTTGCAGAACATATGCAAAAATAGTTGGTGCAGGAGATTGCATCAATTGTAACAAGCAAAACACACGAATTATATTTGCGAGAGATTTGGAACGTTTTGGTGAAGAGTTCAATGAGAGATTTAAATACAAATTATATTCATCATGTATTGAAAATAAAAACGACGAAGCAGCGGAAAATGCTATAGAAGATCAAAACTTTGAAATAGATTGTTTTCTTTTAATATCAAACTTTGGCCAAAACCGTCGATCAGATCGGTTTCAGAAAAGATTAGAACGTGATTTTGATTTGTCAAAAATGGACACGGTTTCAATTCATTACGCTAAAGATTTTAAGAAGAAAAATCATTGTTTGTTTTGGAGAAAGCAACCTCTTGAAAGATTGTTTGCTAAGAGGATAAAATGTTATCGCTATTATCCAGGATTTACCACATCCGGATGTGGTAATTTCGTTTTTAAGTTTGATGAAGATATGTTTGCACATGTAGAACCGTATGAGGCAGAAGTTAAAGCATACACCGCACTAGGACGTGAGTTGCATCGTAATAAAACAATTCCGTTTGGACAGAAAATGATTGTTGAACTTTTAAACGGTGGAAAGTCACAGGAAGAAATTAATGCTTTCAAAGAAAACATTGAATCAGTAAAGCAGCATTTTCAAACCATAAGGCTTAGTGAGATGATCTATGCACGCGTAGAGGTTATTTTTATCGTGCCAAAGCCTAAAAAAAACTGCTTAAAAGAGTGTGCTAGGTTATTTAGAGGAAAATTTTGCAACGAAATTGAAAATCATCTTAAGGTGGTTCCATTTAACGACTTCTTGCGGCATTGGAAGTCCACACTTCGGCCAATGTTACGGACACTTGATAACATTGTTCAACAGTTTGAAGGCTGCACTGCCGTAAACGATCATTACTCATCAGATTACGGTAAATTTGAATAAAGAATATTTTTATTTTCAATGTTACCTGTTTGTATTGATTGATTAATTTGAACTTTTCGCAATGGAAGTTAATTTTTGATGGTTGACTTTGATAGGAACATTGCAACTTGCAGCATATCTGGAGATAATGGTTTGCTGGTTATGTTACGGAACGTTGCATCGAAAAACAAAAAGACAATTTAAAACGGAATTGGTGCAAATCCTTGGAATGTATCCGGGTACTTTTGAAACGGTTGGAACCAATGTATTTGATGGAATATCATTCGCCAAGGATATCTTAAAAGTGGAGAACCGTAGGGTATTACCCGCAAAGCAATTCAGGTTGACAAATTATATCGTGTCAACCCCAGACTTGGGAGACAGGATCTCACAGGGCCAGAAAACTACATTTAAAATTGCCAGCAATCGGTTGTTTGAACATAAGAATATGAACTGGGAGAATGGGATGGAGGTTGATGAAGAAGCATATCACAATGAAATTTTAACTTCATTTGAAGGCATTGCTGAAACCATTTGGGCACTTGTTAAGCAAATTGATGGTGGAGAAGATGAACCGTTCATGTTTCAATTGGGGCCTGGTGTTAAACTCTTTCCTGTGTCATGCTTTGAATTTGTAGAAATTCTCTTTGAATTACGCGAAGAATTGCCAGACAATTTTTTGTGTAAAGTAGTTGGATTCGTACATAATATTATGTTAGCGGACGATCTATTTGTAATATTAAAAAAACATATCGCAGATTATATTGAGACACGATTGATTGCTCGCTTAAACCCGTCCTACCTTTTCCAGTTTCATCAAAAACAGTATTTTTATGCAATACTCCCAACGCCCAAGTGGAACATGACGATTGAGAAGAGAGAACAACTTGCTACCGAGATGAATGAAGTTTGTAAAATTCTTTACGATATATGACATGCCTTGCAAGAGGTTTTTGACAAGCTTACAAAGTGGATATATTTTAATACTGTTGATGCTGCTGCAGATTGAAATATTTAAATATTGGGTAATTATTTAACGACAATGTAACTGCTTAATGAAGATTTTATTATGATTTTTTATCCTGATGTGCTCTGTGTATAACTTTTTAAACATTTCATGTTTTTGTTGAAATTTATTTACTACTTGTTAAATACTTTTATAGATTTCTTTGTTTATCTTGAATTTGGTATGTCAAAGATTGTTGTAAATAAACATGCATAATATAACTGAATATATGACTTGATTTATGCTTATACTGTTCACAATAAATTTATATCTTATCATCTACTCATACTTATCACGTCAGTTCAGGATATTTTGATTTCGGTCGTTCGTAAATATAATTACCTACATTACCAATTCATACTTAAATAATAGTTTTTGATTGTTTAAAGTTTGATATTCACTACTCCAATTTGTTAGTGTAGTAGGGTAAGTAAGTCTAATATACTGGCTTGCATGATTAATTAGGAACATAATCTAGAAATGGAAGCATTGTGGGTTTTAATTGGTTTTATTAGTTTTAATTGGTTAGGTTTGAAGAAAAAAAGAAGATATTTAGATCATGTAACTCATAAAACCTAAGCTTATTTTAATTGTTGAAAGATTTGTTTGGATGGTTTGTGAATACATTATTACCGAGAAACTGAATCTGTTTTGTTGCTTGATTTATTTATGGAGACGGATAATGAAAAAACTAGACGCTGAAACTAACAGATTAGATGATTAAGAAATCCAATTTGTGAGTAGATTTCAAGTTTATTGTCCAAATACAAAAACCAATCGCTCGGTTTTGTCATTAGCAAACCGAAACTGAAACGAACTTTTTTGTTTAGTATTTAGTTTTAACTCTGTGGTAGTTGTTTTTCTTTTTGTAACACAACAAACTGATACTAGTTTATTCGTTGAGTAGTACTTTTTGGACTTTTAGGAAGTTGTTTTCGTTTTTATCAACCAAAAACTGAAACCAACTTGTCCGTTGAGTAGGTAGTTGTTACTTTTTGGAAGCTGTTTTCGTTTTTCTCAACTGAAAACTGAAACTAATTTTTCCGTTTGGTAGTTAGTTATAACTTTTTGGAAGCTGTTTTCGTTTTTGTCAACTGAAAACCGAAAATAACTTTTCGGTTGAGTAGTTTATGTACTTTTTGGAAACTGGTTTCCTTTTTCTCAACTAAAAACCGAAACAAATCTTTCCGTTCGGTTGGTACTTGTGCCTTTCTGGATACTGTTTTTGTTTTGGCCAACTAAAAACCGAAAGTTTTTCATATAGTTGTTAGTTATGACTCTTTTGAAGGTGTTTTATTTCTACTAACTAAAATCGAAAACTAAAATTTCCGTTTGGTAGTTCGGTTAGACTTTTTGGAAGTTGTTTTCAATTGGTCAAATAAAAACCGAAACCAACTTTTCCGTTTAGTTGTTCGTTGTAACTTTTTGGAAGTTGTTTTCCGTAATTTCAACTAAAAACCGAAACCAAATTTTCCGTTTAGTAGTTAGTTTTGACTTTTTGGACGTTGTTTGTATTTGAGTCAACTAAAAACTGAAACCAACTTGTCCGTTTAGTTGTTAGTTTGACTTTTTGGTAGTTGTTTTTATTTCTGTCAACTAAAAACCAAAACTAACTTGTCCGTTTGGTAGTTAGTTTTGACTTTTTGGAAGATGTTTGCATTTCTGTCAACTAAAAACCGAAACAAACTTATCCGTTTAGTTTTTCGTTTAGAATTTTTGTGACTTTTTTTCCTTTATGTCAACTAAAACCGAAAACTAACCATTTGTTTTAGCAGTTAAATATATTTTTAAGCTGTTTTAATATTTGTCAACAAAAAACCGAAACCAACCTTTCTGTTGATTAGTTAATTTCCGTGCTTGTATCAAATTTGGTTGGGTTAAGTTAGAAACAAAAACTTTTTGTGGTGGTGGGAATTTTTTAAAGGGAAGAACATTAAACATTCATCACCCTTCTACCCTTTCCCCAAAAAAGGGTAAATTTAACATTAAACAATAGAAAGGGGTGGAAAAGATGCTAGGTTTATTATATCATGATTTTAATATAGTTAGCTTTCAAATATAGTTAGCTTTCAAATATAGTTAGCTTCCAAATTCTCAAGATTGCAAGTAATGTAATCGCCAAAGTCTTTTCACAGCTTTTTGGTATCCCGTATCACGTATTTTAGTAAGTCAGTTTGGTTAGTTGTGTATTACAATGTCTCGTAAGGCAAAAAGTCCGCCATTCACCAAAAACGAGCTAGAGAAGCTTTTGAAAACCGTTCGAACGCATAAGAAGGATAAGGTTGGCAGAGAAATGATTTGGTCTGAAATTCGTAAAGACTCAAAGGTATTGTGGATTATGACTTCAATTCAATGTTTTATGAAAGTAATGTAATTATATGGGTACATAATCTACGTCTATGTTACATCACATAGTTGTACGGAAGAACACCAACGCAATTGCGACAGCGTTATGAGAATTACATGAAAAAGGAACGTAGGGTTTCTTTCATTGAAGAGTCAATTCAAACCGGTGATGTACGACCCGACACCCAATCTAGACCAGTTGTTGTTGGTTGCGAGATAGAAGATTTGGTTGCGAAGATTGTGCAAGTTATTTTGACTATCAACCCACAACGCGTGTTTGAAGAAAAGGTATTAAAGAAAGTTGGTCGCCTCACGGGACACCCATTGAGTAGTGGAATGCTTTTAATTTTGTGGCCAAAAATTTGGAGTAAAATGACTGCCGATTGGAAGATGAAATGGGCATCAAATCGGCCGGAAGGGGATATTTCTAAATAAATTCACAAGCGGGTTCGTACCAATTAAGTTAAGTTTAGGTGACGGATTTTAGTATATCATATAATCATTTATTCATTCGATTTTGAATATTTCAGAAATCCGAACAAGGTGGACGTCCTACTAAGTAGATTTTGTTACTACAATTATGAAACGGAATTGCTAACTCACTTTATTATTCTATTTTTTCCACGTTATCATGTAATATCACTGCTTTAAGTAGTAATAGTCATGAAATTGTATAATAAAATAAATTAGTTTAGTTGGCTTGGCAGATATTCTATTATGATTGTTTTGCAAATAAAGTGTTTTTATGTCCACATTATGGTTTGTTTGTTTGTCTTAGACTTATTTATGCGTCATCAGCCAAATACCAACCAATTTGCGGGTTGTTGGTTAGTCATTTGATATATTATGTCGTGAGTTTCTCTTTGTGCGTCAAGTGACCGTTAAGTTAAGTTTATGAAAAATTAAAATCATACATATTCTACGCATTTGGCTTTATCTTTTATAAAATTTGAGACTTATATGCGGGATTTGTACTTTTGATGACTCATGTACACTTTCTTTGTACCCTTATCAATACAAAAAAATCTATAAAAGCGTAAGACCTACGAGCATCCTTTCCTGCGAACTTTATATGAAATAGTGTTTATATGTATTGTGGCATTCCAAGACTGTTCCTTTTCTGCTTACATGCATAATTATGTTCAGTATGTACACGAGATTATGCGTATTTAATCTCTCCTCGGGTTCGTTTGTCTGGTGCACTCAAGAAGTTGGTCCATAGCACTCAGGTCCGGTTTTATTGTTAAATAACTATGGACTGATAGTTTTGGATGTTTGACCGACAATGAGTACATTAGGTTGTTTACTATTGAATGCATTTAGTGTGTTAGAATTGTATGGTTATTGGAATTAATTTGAGGCAATTACAATGCTGAAATGCACTTATTAGTTAATTTTGCTACTGAAACTTTGAATGCTTTTTGATTACATAATTAAGGTTGCCAATTTATTAACATATGTACATATTACAAGTGAAGGATTGGTTATGTTTTAATTTAAATTTATTTATCTGCTTTGCATTGGTTGATAAAAAGTGTATTCCATACGGTTGATCATCAAACCATCCAACTAATGATAATTTGCTTTGGTTGTGATTCCCACTACCAAATAAATGCATTTCAAGCTCGGCATAAATTGTTGGCACCTGGTACACGATGCTAAAGTTAGAATTTCACTGTCTAAACTAGCCTCCGTTTTCTCTGGTAACGTTACAAGGATATGTTATGTTGAAATAATTGGGAGTTAAGTGGTCAATGGCGTTTGTATTACGAATATTTTTGAAACAAATAAACATTTAATTTGGTTTATTATGAAGATTCTAATATTTAGTAAAAAGTTGTAAATATACAAATAGAGAAATATATATGGCAATGCAATGATTATTTGAAGTGGTTTGTGTTTCTGTCAACTGAAAACCAAAACTAACTTGTCCGATTGGTAGTTAGTTTTGACTTTTTGGCAGTTGTTTGTATTACACTCAACCAAAAACCGAAACTAACTTGTTTGATTGGTAGTTGGTTTTTACTTTTTGGCAGTTGTTTGCATTTCTGTCAACTAATAACCGAAACTAACTTGTACGATTGGTAGTTAGTTTTGACTTTTTGGAACTTGTTTTCATTTATGTCAACTAAAAACCGAAACCAACTTTTCCGTTTGGTAGTTGGTTGAAATATATTGGAAGTTGTTTTCGTTTTGGTCAACTGAAAACCGAAACCAACTTGTCCGTTTAGTAGTTAGTTTTGACTTTTTGGAAGCTGTTTTCGTTTTGGTCAACTAAAAACCGAAACTAACCTTTTTTTGTTGAGTAGCTAGTTTTGACTTTTTCGAAGTTGTTTGTAATTCTGTCAACTGAAAACTGAAATCAACTTGTTTGTTTAGTAGTAAGTTTTGACTTTTTGGAAGTTGTTTTGATTTCTGTCAAATGAAAACTGAAACTAATTTTTCCGTTTGGTAGTTAGTTTTACATTTTGGAAGTTGTTAATTATTATGTCAACTAATAACTGAAACCAACTTGTCGGTTTAGTTGTTAGTTTTGACATTTTGGGAGTTGTTTGTATTTCTGACAACTAATAACCGAAACTAACTTGTTTGATTGGTAGTTGGTTTTAACTTTTTGGAAGTTGTTTGTATTTCTGTCGACTAATAACCGAAACTAACTTGTTTGATTCAGTTTTGACTTTTTGGAAGTTGTTTCGTCTTTTCCACTAAAACCGGAAACTAAATTTTCCGTTCAGTAGTTTTTTTTTACTTTTTGGAAGCTGTTTTAGTTATTTTCAAGTTAAAATCGAAATTTAGTCTCAAGTTGGTTAGATTAGTATTACTACTTGGTGGCATTGATGAAATCTCTTTAACTAAAGACGGAAATAAAGGGTTAAAATGATTAAATGTTAGGTGATAATTTCCAGTGCATTAAATAATGGTTGAATTTAAGAATCTGTAAAGTTATCAAGTCTTTAAAGTTAGCCTTCTATTTAGTTTTACATGAAACAGCAATAAATTTAGCCTCCATTTTAGCAATCTATTCAGTGTCATATACGTAAAGAAGTTTTGATGTTTAAAATTGTGTATTTTTGGTTTTAGTTTTCAAAAAAGTATTAGTTATTGAAGGTATTGACAGTTTACTTTAATTACTTAATGCAATGTTAGCCTTTCTTTGCCGTTTGGCATTTCCTATCCCCAAAAAAGTACATGTATTATTCACCTCTATTTTCAACTAAAAATCAAAAAGTAAACAAACTTGCCTAGGGTGCAAATATAAACACACCGCCAGTACTGTTTATATCCGCTTTGATTGGTTTGTGCAACCCCACATGCAGTCCATTATCAATTTATCCAACTAAATCGTTAGAATGATGTTTTGCTGAATGGAGATTCGGTTGGTTTAATTAAAGCGGTAGATGAATATATCCAACGTTCAATACGTTCTTTGCTCAGGAACATGTATGATGTTAAAATTAGCATTAAATATATAATTAGCCTCCGTTTTCACAAGGAAGGTTGTAAAGATATTTCAAGATTCTCGATTGAGTTTCAACGCAAGTTGTTATGCTGAATTTTTTCAAAAAATATTGGTTTGGTTTAGCAAAATCATTAATATAGCCCGTGCTTGTTGCTTAATTGGTGTTAGTAGTTAAGTTGTGTTGTGATTAAACAATTCTTGATGTGCAAATTTGTCATTATCGATTCATAAAGACCAGTTGCTGATTGATCATTATCAAGAACTATTATTTTCCAAAACATATGGTGTAAAATGGCGACTCACAATACCTCTCGTAATGCGTCTAGGAATATTGATGGTGATATAGAGTGTGAGGAGTATATAGAGTGTTTTTTTGGTATAACAAAAAACTGGGGTGCTTTGGGTGAATTGGCTAACATGGAGCCACCGCAATCAATTCAGTATACGGAATTAAACAAAAGTGATGTGCTTGAATCCAAACTTTTGCAGGGTAAAGAAGGTGTTAAAATATTACTGGACGGGTGTTTCCACAACAAGCAGCTTCACTTGGTTACCACTTGGACTGAGAGTGAATTTCTTACCTTGGACTTGGAAAAACTTCAAAAAGCTTATATCAAAACATTTGACGAGTGCATAGACAGTTTGGTTGGGACCGACACAAAGATGCACTGGAAAAGTTTATGCTGTCCAACCTATGCAAAGGTAGTTAGTGCAGCACATTGTAACAATTGTAAAGGACATTACAATCGAATTATATTTGCGAAGGATTTGCAACGTTTTGGTGAAGAGTTCAATAAGAGATATGTAAACAAGTTAGTTTCATCATGTGTTAAAATTAAAAACCGCAAAGCAGCAGACAATGCTACAGCATTTTCGTCATTTAAAGCAGATGGATTTCTTTTAATATCAAATGTTGGCCATTACGTACCATTCGAACTTATTCAAAAAAGATTAGAATATGATTATGATTTTTCCCTCATGGACACGGTTTATATTCACTACGCTAGATACTTTAAGAAAAACACACATTGTTTGTTTTGGAAGAAGGAACCCCTTGATGGATTGTTTGCCGAAAGGATTCAATGTGATCGCTATTATCCAGGATTTACCACATCAGGATTTGGCAATTTTAAGTTTGTTTTTCCTGAACTACTACAAAAGCTAGAACCAGATGCTATAGAAGTTAGAGCTACAAGTTCAATAGGACGTGAGTTGCATCGTGATTCAATCCCTCCGTTCAAAGAGAACAGTATGGTTAAACTTTTGCAGAGCGGGAGTGGAATCTTACAACAAGAAATTGAAGCCTACAAAAAAAACATTGACATCGTAACGCGGGACTTTGAAAACATGAATGAAAAGAAGATGATTTATGCATGCCTAGAGGTTGTTTTCATCGTAAGATCTCCTGACAATAACTGCTTGGAAAAATGTGCACAGTTATTTAGAAGAAAATATGGCAACGAAATGGGAGATCATCTTAAGACGGTTCCATTTAATGATTGGTTGGAACATCATCATAACACACTTGAGCCACTGTTATGGACGCTTGATGACATTTTTTACAATTTCGAAATTTGCACTGCCGGAAACGTCAATTTCTCATCAGATTACGGTAAATTCGAATATAGCTTATTTTACAATGTTCCTCATTTTGACTGATAACATAATAATATGAATATAATGGTAATGTTTGTAGGAACATTGCAATTGGCGGCATATCTGGAGATACTTGTTTGCTGGTTTTGTTACGGAACGTTGAACCATGATTGTTGGCAAGAAATGACGGAATTGGTACACATTCTTGGAATGTATCCGGGTACTTTTGAAACGGAGGGAACTAATGTCTTGGATGGAATGGCATTCGTCAGAGATATCTTAAAACTGGAGAACTTTGGAATTGTCCCGGCAGATCACTTCAGGTTGACAAATTACATTCTTTCGAACCCGGACTTGAGAAAAAGGATATCACAGGAGCAGAAAAATTCATTTAAGATTGCCAGTGACCGTCTGTTTGAACTTAAGAATATGAGTAGTAGTGAAAGTATTGAGGAAGAGGCATATCAGTATATAATTTTAAGTTCATTTGAAGGCATCGCTGAAACTGTATGGGCACTTGTTAAGCAAATTGATTGTAACAAAGACGAACCTTTCATGTTTCAATTGGGGCCAGGTGATGAACTTTTGCCAGCATCATGCTTGGAGTTTGTAGAAATTCTCTTTAATTTACATGAAGAATTGCCAGACGGTTGGTTGTGTAAAGTCGTTGGATTTGTTCGGAATATTAGGTTGGCGGACGATTTATTTGTTAGACTCAAACAACATATCGCAGATTACATTGAGACACGATTGGTTGCTCGCGTAAACCCGTCCTACCTTTTCCAGTTTCGTCAAAAAAAGAATTTTTACGCTATACTCCCAATGCCCAAAAGAAACATGACGAATGAGAAAAGGCAGCAACTTGCTACCGAAATGAATGAAGTATTTAAGTTAGTTTACGGTTTTTCATGTCTCCCATCCTGTAACGAGGTGTTTGACTACATAGAAGACAGTAATGAATGGAGCATGGCAGAGGTTTTCGAAGAGCTTAAAAGGTTGACATTTTTTAATGCTGTGGTTGCTGCTGCTGCAGATTGAATTATTTAATTTTATTTGCCGGGTTACAAAGTTGTAATTATGTGAGATTTATGAAAATATTAATTTTCTGAAAATGTTTTTTTTCCTGATGCGCTCTATATATAACTTTATGAACATTTCATTTGTTTACTTGAAATGAATTAACTACTTGGTGAATAATATTTAAGAAGATTGTTGTAAACATGCATAATATGACATGACCTTTTGCTTATTCCTTGAACAATAAATTTACATTAAATCATTTATTCTTGTCCATTAATTATAACGTCAGTTAAGAATAAGAATTTGATTTTCTTGGACATCAATATAAATACTTAGTAAGGTTGGAAAAATTGCAAAATTATTTACTAAAGATATATTTAAGGTTGTATATTCACTACTTGGTTAGGTTAGTGTTGTAGCATCATCATTATCTGCAATACCCCCTTGCATATATAAGTTTGTTAGAAAAATAACTATAAGCTGAAACTAAGAAATTGTTGAATGATTAAGTACTTTCATTTGTTATCTTCAATTTAAATTTAATCTTTCGGTTTTTTAGGTTAGGTTAGGCTTTTTATTTGGTTGTTTGTATTTATCCAACTGACATCTTTAACTAAATTTCCATTTGGGTAGTTAGCTTCCATATTTTGTGTGATGATTTATTATTTCTCAACGAAAAGCTGAAACTAACTTTTGCGTTTAGTAGTTAGTTTTGACTTTTGGAAGCTGGTTGTATTTCTGTCATCTAAAAACTGAAACTAACTTGTTTGATTGGTGGTTGGTTTTTACTTTTTGGAAGTTGTTTGTATTTCAGTCAACTAATAACCGAAACTAACTTGTTTGATTGGTAGTTGGTTTTGACTTTTTGGAAGTTCTTTTTGTTTTTGTCAACTAAAAACCGAAACTAACTTGTCCGTTAGGTTGTTGGTAATGAGTTTTTGTAAGTTGTTTGTATTTCCGTCAACTAAAAACTGGAACTAACTTTTCCGTCCGTTTATTTAGTTTTACATGAAAAGGTCATAAAGTTAGCAAGATTTTAAAGTTAGCTTCCATTTTGGCAAGCTTTTCAGTGTGATATGCGTAAAGAATTTTTCTTGTTCAAAATTTATTCATTTTTGGGTTTAGTTTTCTGAAAGTTTTAGTTACATTTTGGTTAAATAATTCGTTTGAGGTATTCACATTATATCAATATCAAAGGCAATACTGGTTTGTGCATGAGTTACATTGGTGCATCAGAAGTCATCAGAATAGAAACGATTGCTTTAATGGAGAAGAGAAGGAAGGAATTAATTGTCTTGGATGACTTGAAGTATGCAGATTCAAATGAGAATGATCTGGAATTGGCAGCAGAAAAACAGAAGATTGGGGTGGATTCAGCTACTATGATTCCTCCTTCTGCTTCTAATGCAAATCAGCATTTTATTTCATTGCCACCAGAGGTAATTGTTTAATGTAAAACATTTGCATTTTGAATTCGTACGTTGGTTGTATGGTGTACCATGGTTGGTTTATTAACTTATTTTCTATTTGTAGTGCTGGAAAATGATTACTGATAAAATAAATGACGATGCTGAAAGTATGGAGGCTTGTTACAACACGTGTTCTATTTTTCGTTCCGACCTGGCCAAGAAGCGTACATCATTTCTCTTTCATAAGGTTTGTAATAATTTGAAGTTTTCTCGATAACATTATTCATTAATTTATTCAT
>JAHZNA010005052.1:0-26575 GCA_027743935.1 Sinodicranocentrus sp. ZH6 | reverse complement strand
CATGCAACTTCTTCTAATTATTCCACCTGTAAAACAGCGGTAACCATAACCATATTACTGGCCTTGATGTAGCTTTGGTATCTGGTGCTGTAGGCTTGGTGCCTGGTGCTGTGGCCTCGTCATCATAATGATGTATGTACTTTTAGTATGGCATGGCATACAACATACAACGATACATACAGTACTTACAACACTGTTGAAAGAAAGGGACTATACTATTGTGTGAGAATGCGAATATGTGGAGAGTGGAGAGGAAGTAGGCAATTCTCGGTCGGGACGGGACGGGACACTCGGGAGTATGAGCGAAAGGTACATCATTCTTTGAAATAGAAGGAATCTGAAATTATAGATGGCTCATGTATCACCCCAAGCAAAGCATTCCACAGCCAAATCTTTAATCTTTCATTCTGTGTAAAAGTAAAAGTAGCAAACCTACCACAGCTTTTACGCAATTCGTACATTTCCCGTTTTCTTTTGAATTGATGTTTGATTACTTGATGCTCGGCCTGTCAAGACTTTGACTCGAGTGTTTCATACTCTTCCTACATTATAGGTTAGGTTGTATGTAAATTTATGTTAATGAATTATTTTACATTTTTTAAAACAAAAAGACAAATGCACTGATGTACTCGAAGCACTCGAAATTCGAATACGTATTCTATGTCGACGTCGACCGACTGAATAACGAATTTCGTGTCAATAAGCGATGGCGATCTGGCACGAGTCCCTGAATCATCCTAATTATATGAACTGACTGACAATGTTAAGCGACGGCAAGGGCACTGTGGTATTAATGTTGTAAAACCACTTAATTTAGGTATGCCAAGCCAATTGCAGTGTATGAGGTTCCCAACGCTGTGTGGGGATGGGGATCTCGCAAAATGTAAATTTGTGCTAGACCTAGACAACTGAATTTACATACCCAACTTACTGGCGTAGTAGTGGAGAGTGGAGGGATTTTGTTCTCTTTATCCTCTCGTTGATTTTTGTAGATGATTTTGTCAATCTCCGATGTTCTTTTTGAGTGGATACACGTCAATTTGTGATTGAAGAAAACTATTACGAATTCGATCAGGATAGAGGAGTTTAAGGATAATAATAGAAGCCTTTAGAAAAGTTTTATCGGATATTTCGAACGTTAAAAATATCCAGCACTGCACAACGTAACGTATTTCACGACATTAAAACACTAGCAAATGACATAATTTTAAGTAAAACCAATTGTCAATTATTGAAATTCAAAATTGAAATTGAAATTCTATTCAAGCAAGCTCAAATACCATTTTCGTTTACTTTTCCCTGACAGCTTCCTTGGGTCATCGCACGCAACTCAGTCCGAGTTAAACATGGACTTCAAAAAATGTTCAATTTGCAGTAAGGAGTGTGACCCCACTCCGTCCCGGGTTTGCGAGAGTGCTGTCCATGTAATTTGCAAGCCTTGCTTTACTGCTTACGAAAAGAAACGGATATGGAGGTGCCCTTGCATTATTGGGAACACATTATGTAACCAAGTATTGATTGGTACGGATTTCGGAACACCAGTTTTTCTCCACTTCTTACTTGAAAACTTACGATTCCCATGCGAGTCCTCCATTTATGGCTGCAAATTCACTGGAAACGGATATGAAATTCTGGAACACCAGATGTCCAAATGCGAAATACAGTAAGTATTTATTTTCATCATTTGTTATCAAGTATATTTTGACGAGAATATTGAATTTTGCACATGTAATGGTTTTCCAGGGATCACCGTACATGCCCATGTTTAGTAGATTCGAAAGGGAATAAGCAGACTTGCGAAAAAGTATGTCAGTCATCATTTGAACTAATATCACATTTAATTGGAGAACATACTATGAAAGGTGGGCCTTCTCGGAGTTTGATGGTAGATTTAGGTTTTGAAATTCAAGATAGCGTTACCGGTGAAAATTGTGAGTGGATATAGTTTTTATATCTACACTACTTACACTTGTCCGATGTCTGAGGTTAGGGTTGGACATATTGCAATGTACTCTAAAGAATTACTATTTATTAGGGATTCCTGTCAGGCGCACCTTAATCCATTATGACGAGAACTTGTACAGCATGCTGATTATTGACGAGAACAGCACACACTTTCGACTTTGGCTGACTGAAATAGATCCTGCCGCCTGTTCAGAAAATGCATCCCAGTACGTAATGTACATTCCTGCTCCGGTGCCAGGAGTTCCTTTGCCAGTGAGTTAATAAAAACATATCATACGTACATTTTTTTGTTAACAAATTAATTGCGATGAAATAGATGATTTACTTACTCAATGTTAATTTTTGTTTTATTTTTCCAACATCAGAGAACAAGGTATGAGTTTCAATGCAAGGTTCTGCCGTATATGACTTGGAAATTTAGTGAAGATGAGGAAGAGGATTTAGAAAAGTATGTCGAAATTGATAAGAAATTCCTTCGACGGGTCGCAGTAGATAAGGAGGACAAAGTAAAAGTTCAAGTTCTCATCCAATTCCCGGAGCTTAATACAATTAACAATGGAGAAATCCCTGCCAATGAAGATGTATTTTCAGCTGTTATTGCTCCATCTGTTCCTGAAAAGACCACGCCTCCGGATAGCAATAGCTATGATTCTAGTCCTGAAGGTACTGAAACAGCCAGTGAATTAAATGTAAATGAAGAAATCAACGAGATGGAACAAGAACAGGAACAAGAGGCTCATACTATGGAGCTGAAAGATGGCGAAAACCATTGTCTTCCCGAAGATAATGTTGAAGTTCTAGAAACCAGTATTATTGAGGAGAGTCCGACTTCGGGACCTAAATGTTCTGAGCTAGTAAAGGAAAGTGGAAAATTAAACGTTGAAGCGAAACCGTTTGAGCCGAACAAAAAAGAACACGCAACACCAACTGACTTATCCTTATCATCGCCGCTACAATTAAGCGTAGAAGAAGCTTCCGCTATCGCGCCGGCTTCTGCTTCTTACACTCCTAGAGTAATCGTCAAGAAAGGAATTCCAGCAACGCAAACTACTCGTAAGTGGGATGACCCTGCTTTAGCGGTTCCAGCGATTACTGGAAGGGCCAAGTCTAAGATGTGTAGAATAAATTATCCATTACCTAGCACAACTGGCTTGGGTGGGTCTGCGAAATCATGTAAGGTATTCTTGTTACCAATATTTTGAAAGTATTTTTGAAAATATTGCATTTTTCTTGTTTCTTATGTAATTGCGCATGTAGTGTTTAGTGAAAGTTTTTGTAGTTACTAATTTTTATCAATGCAGATCAACGGAAAGGCGAATCATAACCTTTGCAAACACTCTCCCCAGCCAAAGTGGAATACCTCCCTACCTAAAAGAGCCTATGTTTTTGATCAAGCTAACTACGGAACGGATGATCTAGCCGCTTGCAGAGATGAATTTTTTCGAAAGCAAGTTTAATCAGTTGTAATCGGAATCGTGTTTTGCTGTATCTGATGATTTGAATAATTTTGTGTAATTTGTGTGTGCAGTAGTATGTCTTATGTTTAGTTAATAGTAGATGTGAATCATATGCATACACACTTGAAACTGTTTCAGTTATACCTATAATTTTAGCGCAACAATTTAGCTAATAAGTTTTAGATAGATTAACCACGTGATCGTTTAGATGTATTTCGATATTATAGTAAATATGTGATGTTAGTAGCATATTTATTTTATGATAGCTTTATAAATTAATTATCTCCTGATGAACTTTTATGACTAAATAAAGTTAGCGAGTTGTTGAACTTATTTTTTTTTTGGTTATTTACAAATTACTTTTAAGAAATGAATTTCCCATTAATTTGAAATACGCAGTTAAAAGTTGGATCGATTGAGTTGGAAATAACCTGTCCATTAGTTTCCTTGAACTCGCAATCAATAAGTAGACATATCAACCTTGCTGCGCTGCAACTATTTATCTCATCTGCAGAGTATCGACAAACATTTTATTATAGACAAAACATACTTTGCTTTCAATACAATGTTTTACATTTTGTGGTACTTCCATCGTCTGGACAAGATAGTCTAGGCTATAGAGATAATTTTTCCGACTTGGTTGCAACTTGCGTTAGGATATTTTAAAGCATTTTCGCGAGATTATACAATATAGGATAACCTTTCAGCGCTTTCGTTGACCTGGTTGGTTAGTGAAAATGTTGTCTGAGTCGTTCTCCTCAAAATTATGGTTAACATTAACTTGTGCAAATATTTTTTCAAGCTGCATCGCATGATTCGCTTGTTTATCCAAAAGTATCATATTTTTTAGACATAACCTGACATTTTGATCTTTCTTCAAATATTGTTCGATATACTTGTGTAACGATTTTTTCAGTTTGATTTTTTGTCTCGTCTCGTCTCAAATGAAAAAAATGCATGTTTATTTAAGATCTGCCTGCATAGGACGTTCGACTTGGTTTTGGTTAAGAGTCATGAACTGTACAACGATCTGCAGATTTATAGGGAAAATGCACTTTTTACATTTTCAGTTTCATAAGAACCATGCACAGATGCACAGACTACTGGTTAAAGTAGAAGTGCGTCATTTCGTGCATTCACTCCAGATTCATTCATGATGAATGACAATCTTATCTACCTACTAATAACGTATACTTGCATAGCAATCTGATAGCAAGTATGTATTACATTTCAGAAAGAAATTGTAGAGAGGTGTCTTACTGTCTGCACTGGACGCGGAACGAAGATTAGAACGACATTAGCTCACTCAAAGCGAAAACAGAAAGATAAAAAGTATGAAAGTAGATGAGGATGCAGAATTTAAGCAAATATACATTTTTATTTGGCCGGTTCATTTGACTAAGTCGACGACACGGGCTTTTTTTTCCAGGAAAGCATTTTCGTTGAAAAAGCGTGACGATGACATGTTAATGGCTTGTTTTGTCTGTAAACATAGACACAGGGCAGAGTGACATGCATACAATTTAGCATGAAAGTAATACTGATTTATTTTGCTTGAGTAATAGACACTACACTACGAGGCATCTACGAGGTTGGTGCATTCCGAATCCAACTGATAATAAAATGTCTGGTTTTGGAACGATGACCCAGACTGGAAAATATTAGACTAATAACGATTAAATCATCCAAGAAAAGGCAAAGAGATGAAAGAGTTCACACTCGTATTCAAACAGAAAATTTAAATTTAATAAATCCGTTCTTGGAGAGTTTGTTGCAAGCGAGCCGAGATAGGGAAAACCAAGGGAAAACCCATCATAAAATTTCGTGGTTAAGGTCACAAAGGCTCGCTTGCTATCTCTCCTTAAGGAACGGAAAAAAATCTGGACCTGGCTGGATTGTGGACTCTAGTGTATTTATAATAGCTCTTTGAGAAAAGGTGCATTCCAATTACATATTTTGACTTTGCTTAGTACTTGAATAAAATAAAATCAAAAGAAATTGTGCTGGCTCGTGAAATGTATAATTTTACCATATTACCTACATGTACCATCTCAAAATCCGCTTCCTAGAATTTACAAAAACCAATGCCACTCTCCTTGTAGTGTCTATTTATGTCTGCCTTTCCAGAAACAAGTAAATGAAACATATCCCAAGATGCAGAAAAGCAAGAAACGAAAAAGGTTGGTTTTATTCGTGAAAATTTCCACTGAAAACCTATTATTTGTCTGTGGCCATATCGAGTGCAGAGTCGAAGGGAAACTCTCTCAAATGGAAAAACAAAAGCTATCAATTTTTTTCGGAGAAAAAAACTCGTTACACACTTATTTTATGCCTTTTTCCTCCCATTCTCTTTGTTCCCATCCGGTGATACTATTTACCCGAAAATGTTTTCCCCATTTTATGTGCATGCATGCAAAAGCGCCACCAGAGAACGTTTTAATGCTACTGGAACACTGAAGTCGGAGAAATTGCGAATACAAAAACATTCTGCACAGGCGAACACTACACATGACATGCATTTCGTTTCGTCAGTTCGGAACTAGAACTTTTTTTATGGAGAAACTCTCTCAAGCGTGTGTACAAGGGTGGCCGTAAAAATTGTAATGTGTAATAGCGCTATTACCTACTCTTTTTGTTGCCCTGTCATGTCATACTGGCGATCTCCGTTTTTTTACATAGATTTTGAGTTGCCCCTCAGCAGTAATAAAAATGACGCAGATTAGAGCCAATGTAGGTAGCCTAAATCCTCTCGGCATGTTTCATTTCACCCCAAAATTCACAATAGGTAAAAAGATGGAATGGGAATGGGAGCTCAACAAGAGCTGACAAAAAAGGCAAGTGTAGAAGTAGAAATCCTGAGAAAAGACATGTAAGTATACTATATATAAGTATACAATCTAGAATGGCTGAATGGTCAAAATCCCAATTTAAAATTGTGATTAATTAGCAGTTATTATTGCCGTATGGTATATCTTTTTGCACGTTAATTCGGATTGTTATTGGCGTACACGATATCACAAAAAAAAATGGATTTAAGGTGTCCCCGCTCCATTTTACTGGTGTTTTTCATTTCTATCTCCATGTAGAAATCGCGGGAAATAACAATGGTAGTTTTGAGGTGATTAATCAGCTTAGAGAGGAGGCAAGTCACTTAAATGCATAATATGACATTTTACATAAACTTCGTACACCATAATACCTATTTTCTCTCACTTAAGAAAAACTTTATTGTATTTAAGAAATCATCGTTTCAGTAATCTACAAAAGAGCAATTTGCAGCATCCTTGTTTAAAAATGGAAGCATGCGGCTCAAGCAAAATTAGTTTACTATGAACATCGTGGTTAATGTAACCTATTAGCAAACAGTAGTTATACCAAGGAACGAGGTTTTTTGGACTGTAAAACCAGCCACATATTTCAGTTCAGTTAAGTTTTATAAGCTCTTTGACTCCATTAGACTCCACCTTGATTTCGCTCTTTTCTTTTCAACTTTTTGATTGGAAAAATGATAAGATTTTATGAGGTTGAAAGTTGCAAGTTAAAACAAATTTTATGATTTGTTCTCTCCATATTATTCCACCTTCTTCTAATTTGCCACCTCATATATGTATACATACACAATGTGGTGTGTCGCGGACAAGTGAGATGGTTGTAGCTATAAAAACAACTTTTCACTGCATGTGCATCACATTAAATTTTTCAATGAGTTCAATTAGCTATTTTCCCCCTGATATTTCATGTGACTGTAATTTGCCTGCTCGTTTGAAAACATCAAAGTAAAAAAAGTAAGAGACGAATTCTGTAAGATTGTCATTGTGATTGAAACGTTTTTGATTGTAATCACCAATAAAAGGTTTTTGTGGGAAATGTTTGCATTTTCTTCAAAAATAATTCAAAAATAAATGATATCGATAGTTGTAGAAGTTGAAGTTATTTATGAATGAAAAATTTGCATGTGGGCAGGAGGTCTGGCCTATTATTAATTTAGTTCATGGCTTTTATGGCAGAGATGAACTCCCTGTAGCGATTGCATAATATTGCTTTACCTAAATTGCTTAACGAAGAGTAGCTTGAAACTAATTTGCGATTTGTGTAAGCCCTCGAGGGACTTCAATTCACTGTAACTTATTCATATTAAAAGAGGTATTAAAAGAGAGGAGAGAGAGAAAGAGATTAATATAGATATCTCTCATTAGAGAGATAAAAAGTTACCACATTGTGTACATAATTAATACAAAGCATATTATTAATTAGGGCATTTTCCCCTGATTTTCCTCATTGACAAGACCACAGCTACGCAGACCAGGGAGGTCTTCCTGTCAAAACTCATGAGTTGTGGGGAGTTAACACATGCGTTGATAGAAACGAGATCGACCCTTTCCTCAGCCAATTAGCGTCATATTCAGATTTCTTTGTGTACATTTAAGAAAATAAAATAAAATAGTCAGAACGGCGGTGGGAAATTCGAGTGCCTGCCTATTGCCTACATTATTGATAGAATTGTTTTTGAGAGAGATAACATAATTTGACAGTGTTATACGGAGATCGATTATCTTTCCACCAATCTTGGAATGGGGTGTTAACGATCACATCTGGAATAATTACCCCCTACGAAAAATGTACGTCTTGTTGTTGTGTGGGCCTAAGCCAAATTAATAAAAGTTAAGTAAGGAGAAGAGGAGCGGATGAGGAGGTGGACGAGCTGCTTACATTCATCAGACCTCTTGGCCCTCAAGGCGAGAATATTTCTCAACATTAGCTTATGATTCCCATATGGTTCCTTCATTCAAGCAAAGCAATAGCACCTCCAAAGACTGTGTAGGCATTTGAGTGTGCTTTCACCTACCATAATGCCAGTATCTTTGTATGGCGTGAAAAACTGATTTAAAACTTTTTCATCGATTGCAAAGGAATAGGAATCCTTGGGAGAACACTAAAAACTAAACGAAACATCCCTTCTAAAACAACTCATCAAATAACGCCTCAATGGCAGAAAATTTATGATTTGAAAAATGACAAAGAGAGAAGTCGTTAATTTTTTTTACCTAAACTGAAGAATTGTTACCCTTCTTTACCACTACATTTCTTTCCAAACTTTGTCGTTGACAAAAATATTTTGTACTAGTCTATTTGTCCCTTTTTTCAAAAGAAACAAGTAATGTTGCAGTGAACAAAGACCATTGATTGCATGCTGTTCGCAGAGAAGTTTTCAATGCTTCACTGCAAATTGGTTATTGAACATGTAACCAAGTTCAGTCAGAGATGTGAAATGTGAGTGAGCAGTTCTTATTCCCCCCGCTCAAAAGATTCCCAATGAGTTTACCGTTAATGACACATTAAAACGAAAATTTCATTATGTGAGCTCCCAGCACCCTGCCTGTGGTTTCTTTTATGAGGCTAGTAGAACGTCGTGGTAGCAGAAGCAAAGGCAAAGCGAAATACTCCATTCACATTGGCTTATCCAAACTTAGCGTGAATCTTAGATTAAAGCATTGTGTAAGGACTATTTTGATATGAATAAATTGGCCAAATTTTATGCGACCATAACCATAAATCCCTATTTTCAATTAGAGATGACCGATCTGGCTGTGCAACAACTTTGCAATAAAAAATACGGAAAACTTACTTTTATACAATTTACTTTTGCAAAGGTGTGCAGTACGAACGATGGAAAATGAAATTACGGCCTTTTAACATTTAAACTGGTAAACACCCTTTTGCTGTGGTTGCTACTTGTGCACATACCTTTTCGTCATCTGTCCCCTGCTCATCTTCAGAGTTTGGTCGTTGAAAAGTAATAAAAAAAACGAATAGATATTTTACCAGTTGTCAATAATGTAGAAAGCTGAAAGGGGTCGGACTGGGTGAGTGTGTGCACACTTGCACACTTGCACACATAAAATTGGAAAGTTATAAGTGAAGCTTGGATTTGATATTTAGTTTTGATTTCCGTCGGTAAAACTTTTCTGAAAAGACGTGCATAGAACTGCAAATATCTGACTGAGAAGAATGAAGAACTACGAGATTCATGGATGCAATGGCACTTGAAGATGCCCATTGTAATTTCGCAATATCCCATTACTTCCACTTTATTACCTTTTTCGCCAGCTTTTCGCACAAACTTTATTTCCATTCATAATATGTGTCTGACTACGCGGGTTGTTGTTGGGTTTATGGTCGCAGAAAATGAAACGAATTCCATCTGCAGAATGTCACTGTGAGTGAGTGAGTGTTAGCTATTTATACCTCATCAAGTTTTCAAAATGCTGGCAATAATTGAAAGAAGACAAGAGGATCATCCTAAAAATCTATTAAAGCCCCTTTTTAATATCTCACGGGGGATCATAACTATGTGCAGGGTTTTCACGAAAATAATATCCGGCATAAAACGATTTTCATGAACATCCGTCCAAGTTTACTATACCTCATCATTTTCTTCTCCAGTTTTCCTTCGATTATTTAAACTTAACACCGCATACTGGACAGATTATATTTGAATGGGGAGTGAAAGAAATAAGTGTAAAACTTTTGTTGGTTTTCCAAAGTGTGCTGAGGAATATAACCCTCCACAAAGTTTTTACTAACATGAAAGTTTGCCAAAATGCCAAGCTTCACTCAATTATGAACTGGTAGAATAGTATAATCTTTTCCGCAAATTTCTGAAAACACGGCGCTCTTTCTGGCAGATAATGCACACGGGTTTAATCTTGATCCGCAATAAAAGTGTGACCATAAGGCCACAAGTGGAACATATGGAATATAAAGTAGAAATTAATTTAGTAGCTCTAGTTGTAAATTCGATTATGAATTGTTCAATGCCTTTTCCGACTGCTTCAGCCAGTATGGCAGGGGCAGCAACGTGTATTTGACTCCAATCGAGCAACATTTATTTTCTAAAGAATAGGGGATGGAGGAGGTGGAGGGTGAAACTGAGGGAAAGTAATAACTTTGTTTATGTCTTTTCGGACGATGGGGTAGAATAATTTTGCGAAGTGGTGACTCACTATACTGTTAATTCGATCGACCTTTGTGAATGCATTCGACTGATGCCAGCAATATCAAGGATAAATCCAATCCAAATGGAACGGAATTCAGAACTAGGTATCCTTCCGGCGATGAAAGTAGTACAATGTACACTTCTTTTGTCAAGTACAAATTGAACATTTTGTTGAAGCGCTGTCTTTTTGGGGTTACGGCTAGCCACGGAGGTCTTTTAATACATAACTGGCGACACTTTTTTTTACTTATTATAGTAGATGTGCCCAGTTCATCTATCGATAGAGGACGGTTTAAGCTGAGAATGAAATGTGTCTTGGAGATTATTAGCGTCGTCCGACAAGTCAAGTATTGCATAAAGGAAAATAGCAGCTGTGTCGTAGTAAATACGAAACCATAAAATCTATCCACCTTTCTATCCCACTTATAGTTCATCCTATTGTGTAAAAATGAAGAAAAAGTAAGTACTTTGCGAAATCCTTATTGGCTACGGGATATAAAAAACGGAGGGTCTCTTGTTACAAACGCTCGTCATTTTTTACAATTCCTACTCGATACAACAGTCACATGTGTGCGTGGAGCAACATGTAATGTAACGCTATGCTTTGTAATTATCCCGTTTAAAGGCTCTTTTAACTGCCAGTCATAAATCATACTGGGCTTTTTGTGCAAAACTTACCAGAGGATAATAATCAACGGGGAAAATGGGCAGTTAAAAATTCTTTTTTAATACATTCTATTTTTTCTCTTGTGCGGCTTTTAAACAGTAAGAAATGAGTAAATTGTGTCTTGTATGTATTACTCTGCCTGAGAGATGTAGATGAGGATGATAATGGGGAGCATCTTTGAGGCTTGTAATATTCATAAAAGCCAATAAAAACAGAGGTTCTTTTTGCTTGGAGATATTCCTAAAAAGAACACATATGTGTGCATAGTTTTTTCCTTCTCTTTATCATTTTACATTGGTTGGTTTACCCTGAGAAGATCAAAAGGGAAAAAGTGAGAACAAGGTTGCGCTTTTGTGGGATAAGGGCCTGGCTAAGGGATGACATTCATTCTATGATGAGTGGTGTACTATGTGTGTGGCGTGGCGAAGGGAGAAGAGCCAACAACATGTGCGCATCCTCACACCAACACACATCCCTTCATTCCTGTCGAATCTGCTCGATCATGTTCTTTACTTATAGAGGTGGTGATGTTTCTCCCTCCTGAAAAAAGTGTGCTTCTGCCTTCATGCATGGACTATACTATACTCGTATCATCTTCGACTAAAGCTCTTCGTGTGTGTGTGTGATGATCTGGTGATGATGATGTGATGTATAACGTAAGAGTAGCGAGTGGAGGAGACTCCTCACAACTTTCTTTATTATCTCAGTGGAGAATAGGTTGGAAAAAAATTAATGACATTGTTCAAGTCAATAAAATGTGTACAACAACAAAAAATAAAAAATTTACGAGGCAATACTAATATTGCCAAAGATAATGACTAGAAAAGAATGCATGGAAAATGTTAAAGTTGTCAACATAATGAAGGGGAGTAGGTGGAGACACAGTTTTCAAAAAGTTTTATGCTCTTCCGCTAATTACAAGTGAGTAGCAGGAGCATTATTTTCCAATAGAAAAAAGAACAGTGTTTTAGCTTGTAGTTGTTGAAGGTGTACACATTCATGGAAGTCTTTTTATGCATGCCCGAAAATGGAGCTATTGGATGCAAGGTGCATTTCATGGGGGAATGTGATACGTACAAGCAATTTTAATTAATGAATGAAAAATAAATTTTGAAATTTTTTGGGAAAACTCATATTTATTTTTTCTTTTCTTTCATTGGTAATAATAGTATACAGATAATAATAAGTTTGTCTGACACATACTAATGTGAAATTGATATTTTTTTGAACAGCTTGCCCAACAAACAAGACAGTTTGTCATGGTGACGGTGTCAATGCTAATTGTAAGTTACTCATAAGTTTCTCATGGAAAAGAAAATGATACACACACGATACACATCTTTGACAAGTTTCCATTTCATACACTAAAATTCTAACATGGGAGTTATGATGTAAGGATGATTTTTCTACAGGTTTCAATCGTTTTCATTCACAGTCCATCCTATGTAGTTCTTTTGTAAGTTCTACAAATAAATGTGTGAGCTTCCCTTCCCTTCACAGAGTGCATATACATATCAATAATGCAACAGTAGTATATACCTAAGCGGCAGCCTCTAATTACTGAAAGTAGCAATTACCAACAAGTGTATCAGTTTCTGCTACGGGCTGAAAATAAACCTTCAATTCAATAAGCAATTCAAGCAAATAAGTAATATGTATCTCAGGAAGTTACGATTGTGCCGTTTGATTATTTCCTCAGTTGCAGGAAGGGTTTAACTGATTTTATGCACTGCTACCTTCCAAAAACAGCTCAACAAGAGCTTACCCAACTCAACTCTCTTCTCACACTCGAACTTCACCACTTATTCACTACATTCTCCTTTAACCCTTCCGCTACGTTTATATTAAATTTAAATACTTTCAAAAGGCATGTACTCCTCTACCTAATCTATCAAGTCATTATTCCTAAATTAAATTACGCCTCACTATGAAACCTCTAGACTCCACATTCTTTCATTGTTTTCAGATTTAAATGTTGGCATTTTATTGGTATACGGTTTCTTGCAGCAGCATTTTAACAACTGCGTGTAAATATTTCATGTACAGTGAGCTATTTACTGGCACGATAACGCTGTTACAAGGTACAAGACTATAATAGAATTACTGCAGGCATACTTTTTATAACTCCTTAGAAATAGAAATATTCCTTAATTGATTTTCTACTCATTCTACTGACTGACAGTCTTTCTTAGAAAAAAATATGGGAAAATTATAATGTTGATGTGTGGCGGACGCGACCTTGGTAGTTCGGGAACACCCACCGGGGATGACAATGCATTCAACCTGAGTTTGGGTCCTGCTTAATAATTGAACTACAAGACATGATTGTTTTTCGCAGGATTGTTGGATTTACTGATTGTATCATTGTATGGTGTTTGTAAGGGAGGATTACTAGGAGCTCTTTCCTCAAGCGCTGGTAATACAGGGGTAACTTGAACTTTTCCCAACGCCTATAAATTTTCCACATGAAAAATGACAAAAGAACTTCAGAATGAATATTTTTTACATGAGGTGTCATCCGAAATTACTGTAACGCATTCCGTAAGTATAAGTCTTCCATCACCAATTGCTGCCCCAACGCATTAAAATATTACACACCTACATAGAAATATGTATTTTTAAATGTAGCATGATAACCATAAGTAATAGGAAAAGTTTGAAAATCAGATCGATTCAATTTATCTTATTTTCACATGTGCAATATTTACAAGATTTATGCTAATTAAGAAATACCTGTTGCCATTTCATCATGACAAAAGTTAGATTTTGGATAGTAATGCGTGCATCCAGCAAGAATGATTTGATTATCATGATCAGTGTAGCAAGTAATATTACGTCTGTATGTATGTACAACTAAATTACATGTTTGTTTAATGACTAACGAAGTAGTTAGACGCTATACTTCCTAACAGATATTAGATTACACCATAGCTAATAGAAGAAGTTAGCATCACTGGAAGATAATGAATGTTATGTTATATATTCCCCTCTTGGGTGGAAGTAAATCAAAATTGAGTAGCATATTTCACACTGCTGTCACGGTAAAGGGTTTAGACAGATATTTTAGAGATTTTGAAGCTAATAATAACTAAGTATAAGTACATAGAAGTAGTAGTTGAAGGAAGGAGCAAGAGAGTTGAGTATATATAGGGTATTTCGTTGATGGTAATATTTGATTCAAAAGGGAATTGACTCATACCGCAATGTTAATTCTGTGGTTGGAGGAAGAGTTGATGGAGTTGTAGAGATCCGATGGATTTGCTGGGTGGCTTGTGCTGCTTGCCCCATTTACTGGATAGTAGTAATTGTAGTAGGGATTCACCCCGCGGGCAGCTTCCCTCAATAACTCCCAGGATCTCAGCTCACATTGGGCTGAAATAGAATATGACGGAAGGGAAATTTAGCTCGGGTGAAAAAATTAGTTTCTCAAATAGAGAGACCAAGTTCACAACAACCTACCTTCAAATATCTTTGAGGAAGCCAGCTTAAAGTCACCCCTATAATCCTTTAAGATTCTGTAAATAAGGAAATCCGTTTCTGCCGGAAGTCGAAACATTTCCATGAGTGTCTTCACTGATTCCTTCATCTCATCAATTGCTGTCATTGTCTCAGCTCCTTGAAGACCTTTTTACATGAGAAGGAAAATAAATATGCCAACGATCGATTAATATGCTTTAAGCTTCGTTTGACAATATATTTAAACGAATATGATAAGCCGTAGTGGAAAGGTTAAAACTTAATTATGATTTATACTTTGCAAATTGCAATGCGGAAGCAAACAAGGAAAATGCATTCACGTGCAGCAGAGGTTAGCTGATTAAACTCACCATCTTCACGAGCACAACACAGTTCGCATTCACAATTCATGATGATGAGATGAGATTATACAAGGTTATTTGAGTTTAAATTTGGATTTACTTGTTAATTCTTTCTGGATTATGACCTACATGAACACATCCACGGAAAGATAAGGCGAAATGCACTGAGTATAATGAAAGAAATTAAATAGGCAAAAAACAGTGAAATAGGTATGGCACTCTGTATGTGTATCCAGCAAAAGCACAATTTGTTTGCACGTCAGTATATTGCACAACATTCAGAGAAGTTGACATGCCATAAAGGCAGCTAGTTTAAGACTGTACTACATTGTATACGCCAACCTGGTCATTGCCAACAGCAAGGTCTGCAAAAATTGTTTAGCATATAAGCCACGACGGATGGAGATGTCGAATATTAAAACTGAGAAGTCAGAGAAGATAGAATGTATATATTTCAGCGCATTTCTAGATTTCACCAGTTTTCAGATACAATGTTCATGTTTCACTCAAGCGAGTAAACGGCAAAACGAGAAGGGAGTGCATCCTTAACTTAAGGAGGGTAAATCCTACCTGAAGAAATATGCTTTACAAAATGAGGAAGAAGTCAAACACCTTCGAAAACAACACTGTCTACGAAAAATCCATCCAGTCTGGCGGGATAGGTATGTTGCATACTGACCACAGTCACAAACTGCGCAGCAAATGAAACAACTACCTGCGAGAAAAGTCCGTCTTGAAGGACTAAATGCATTTCTGCAGCAAAGGTCACAAGTACAATGCTCCTGTTTCACCTGTCTGGCTTGGTTTTCGTAAAAAATTGAGAAAAACAAAATAATTACGTCTGGTGATTTTTGATATCACAGCGTAGCATAATATTGCACTTGTACTGCTGTGAATTTAAACATGAGAGCGAATGCACATATGTTGTCCACAATGGGATGGCTCAGTACTGTAATAATAATGAATGAATACATTGTTGAGAAATAATAATGGAAGACGCACACACACTGTCTGGTTGTCTGGGTCGTTTAGCTGCATGCGTGAATAAGATGCAGTGCAACTTATCACAGATTCCTCATGATTCCTAATATGCTTAGTGAGAAATGCATAAGAAGATACTTTGTTTTTCTCAAGTTCACTTGTTTTCGCAATTTTCAATGGCAAAAGGTCGTTGCTTTCGGGCCGATGATGATGAGAACGATTTTGTTGGGGAAGAGCAGGTATGAACATTTTACTCATGTGATATTCAGGTCCTGAGGGATTAATCAGATTCTCATTTTTCTTTTGGAATAGTGAGGGAGCACACATACATCAAGGACATCTTGAGACTTTGTTGCATTTCTCATTGTCTCAGATTTTTCTTAGTGCAGGGCATAATGAAGAGAGAAAACGAGGGATCTATATGAGATCATCTTCTTTGCAAAAATCCAACCTTTTCCATTGGAAAGAGCTAAGCCACCTCAGCTCGTGAGCCTCCTGAATAGAAAGTGAATGGAGTGTGTAAGTTTGCTTCCAATGGGAGAAACAAAGTTAAAGTGATGAAACGAGTGTTAGAGATGATAAGCTGTGTAATTGGTGGCCCCAACAACTTCGGTTTTTAACTGTGAATAAAACACCAAGTCTTCCTGGGAAAGTGGGCTCAGTTTCGCCCCAAACATAGACTAGTCCACATCCCACTTTTAATCTCTGGTGCATATCTTTTAATGTGAGGGTAGAGCTTGGTTTGAATCGAGCAATTATAATCGGTGACGTGTTAAACAATTTGCGGTAACTATTTCATCAGCTTGGAACCCACATGGAAATCTCTTTACGAAATCAAAGGATAGGAGGAAGTCCGTAAAAACGCCTTATTATTTTGAGAAAAGGTAAGGATGCGATACAATTATTGTAATTCTATTAGTAAGCAAAATCAGCTATTTTTTCTCTAAAATGATCTCCCAAGCCGGGTTTTGAATACCAACACGTTAGAGCTAACGAGTATTAGATAATATGAAAAAACAAATACTTGATATATTCAAGTTTATCACTGTCTTAACTAATTCGTAATTATATACGTAAGCAAGTTAAGTGGGATAAAATCAATGGGTAGTGCAGTGTATGCGTCATAGTCAAAAGAATATACGACCTAAAAAGAGTGCACATGTTATTATTCATTCCATTTAAATTTAAATTTACGTAAAACTGCCTGAATAAATACTTATACATGATAGGATATTCGTAAATCAATTTATGCCTTTGCTTCAAATAGTTAATGAGCTTTAAAAGTTTCAAAAGACTGTTAATCTTCATCTGAATCCAATCCAGAGTTGATTTTCTGTCAAAGTTTTCCTATCACCTATGCACAATACATGTAATAATAATTACTTCTGCTACCTTGTCACACATAAATAAATACAATAGTTAGTGCTCACATCGAAAAAGAAATATCGTCGATAAAAATCCAATCCTCATTAAATTTTCCGTTTTGACATCACGCAAAGTCAAACTATAGAATATTAAATGAGACGTTACATTTCATATTGATTTTTAATAGCTTTCAATAAACACTCATGTAGAAAGAGATGACGAAGAAAAATGGAATGGAGCTAATCATTTTTGAAAAAAAAAACTTATTATCGAATTTTTACGACAGTCCTTCACTTGAAAATTTTCTCTGCGCATGCACATATGCTGCATCAAGGTTTCAGTTTAGAATATAGTATGGAAAGTGATAAATACAAACGCTGTTAAAAATCGCAAGGCAAGCGTTTTAGCATTCATTCTTTCGTCATTTAAAATGGATGGCAATAAGCAATTCTAATTTTTCCCTGGCTGTATTTATATTGTCTGTCATAAAGTGGGATGGAAAAGTGTTTAAAAAAGTGGAGATGTATATAGGTAAGATGCGGTTTTTACGACTCTGCACACGAAAATAGGTTTACAACACTGTACGAGAGAATAATTCTCGTAGTTGACAAGTAGTTTCATTCTCAGAGTTTGCAACTCTCAACGAGGAAATAATACTCGGGCAGAAAATGAGTGCTCTGGCGCAAATAAAAAATAACGCACGTACACATCGTTTTTTGAGATGAGTTTTCGCTTTACGACAGAGTAACAAATGTATGCAAACATACTTTTTGTGGCCATAATTACGGTAAAAAAGCTTTGGAACGACAAGTGCAAACCAAATTTCTCATTTGAAAGCTATTCAAAATAAGTTTTTTATTTTGGAAATGGAAACAAGCTCTTCCAGATTTTGTTGAAAATTGAAGCACATGCCACAGGTGTTTAGGGGAAGTAAGGATAATCTCATAAAATCATTCCCAATCTAGGATTTTAATCATGATATCACTGCTCTCATTTTAATGTGCGTCATTAACGCGAAGATGATCCCCTTCCAGTGTACCACTTTTTCCCATGAGTCATTTGAATTTGCGGAGCCATGTAAAGTATACACCTAGTAAATATGAAAAGCAGATGAGTAGAATAGCTTGTTGAGTGTAATGCATTAGAAATGGGCACATTTCATTTCCATTGAAAATTCTTGTGTATGCCATCAAGAGACTTGATACTGAAGGATCTCAGAGAGAAATGCATGAATGTGAAGGTGTTGCCTTGCTAGTGTATTTTTATTGCAAAATACGTTCAAACCCCTTTCATATTTTTAACGACCGGCGAAACTGCAAAATGGAAATGGGAGACGTGAGCGTGGCAGAGGTAGAAGTAAAACACGCAAAACAGGATGAGATTTAAATCATGAGATGTTTTTTATGGAATGCCTACAAGTTGTTATTATGTATTAATGCATATTGGGAATATGCTCGGCGTTGCGAAAATATGAAATAAATTCAATCATCAAATCACCCCACCAGCGAAAGCAAGCCGAGAGTAAAAGCATCATATAAATATGAAGTTGTATGAGTCGAGTGTGCAGTGCAATCTCTCATTGCATTCTTTACCGAAAATTGCAGTCCAATTTTTACGATTCTACCAAAGAAAGCGATTATGGAAGGAGACGACAGCAATTGGGAATAAAAGGTTTTTTAGGGCGAGGAGAGAAAAAGATGAGTTTCGGAAAAAAGTTTTATGAGTCTTTTTAACACACATACTCATTGCTGTGCAGGCTCAGCTGTTGAGTAGAAACAGAGTGTGTACCTTGTGTCAAAAACATGACATATTTTTGATGGGAAAGTCGTCATTGCTGGTATTTTTACCAAGTATTCGTTGCTGCCTTGAATGTGCCGTTTAAACCACAGCCATGGGTCGAAGTTCTCAAGAGAGGGTTACATTAATGTTTTTACTATTTTGAATTATGAGTGGTGAAAAGGTGCTGCTGATGTTGCTGCACACTAAAGGCAGCAAAATGGCAGGCTCATAAAGGACGTTGAGATGGTAGCGATATGCATGCACGGAGAAGAGACTAATAAAATACAGAGTTTTTTGCACATGAGGGTATTTAGCGGAGGCTAGAGTTGGCAAATTTTGTTGACTTACCGAAATGTGGGTACATTTTTAGAGCACCGAAATGTGCAGCGGGGTCAACGCCACATGCCGCTGCTGCTGCAGCAGCTACAGCAGCCATTGAAGAAGGTGAGGTCACGGTCGCTCCTGCACTGGTTGGTAATGCCATTAGCGTTGTCACATTTGTCCCATTTGCCCCATGTACTTTAGAAAGGAGTGGATCCACTAAGGGTAAGGGTGGCCAACTACGAATTAACGAAGTTGAGTGAGATCCAGTGGGACCACCTCGACTGCCGAACATTTTTCCTGCAAGAATGTTAGTTCCAGCATTGGTATGATTTATTACCGAGGATGCGGAACATGCAAACAATGGTTTGCCTCGTCCACTCTCTCCCAACTTTGGGGATCGACCTCGTACACTGTCTCTATCCATAGTGGAACGAGAGTTGGATCGAGAGCAACCTTCATTGGATTTGTTGTCGACATCGGGTTCCTGCTCAGTATCACTTGAAGCACCTTCTTGGCACTTTATATCTGCTCTTGTTGTTGGAGAAATGATTGGATGGGAAATAAATTCATCTCCAGATGCATCAGTGTTGGGTCGATGGGGGTGATTATAAGGTTGATGAGCTGCTCGACTGGAAGAGCTGTTTTGTGCTGCTGCTGGACTCGTTCTAGAGTAGAGCATGGGATGTGTGACGGGTGGATTCGGTAGCGCCAGAGAAATTGGAACTACTCCATTCTCGCGACGACTTAGTCCACTCCCACCTCCTAGATCTCGGAAGTGAGAGTAAAAGGGAGGGGATTCAGCTTCAGGGCCTTGTTTTGGGTTAGTATTGCTTATCATTTCACCTCTACTGTCATCTGCAGAAAACGGGTCGTAATCACGAGCTCTGGCTTCATCTTGTGCTTGGGCTCGCCTAACTGCAACCTACGCAGAAAATTACAAGGAAAGAAACACGTTCAATTTTTCCTATCACAAGTTACAGCATTCCAGTACTTCAATCTTTCTCACAATAATATAGTCTTTTCATCGAGTGAACGAAGATTACAGACTACCCTCACTCCCTCAAATCCCTACCGTTCTAAAATGTCATTGATAATTATTTCACTTACGTAATTTGATGAAGCACCAAGGAAATTTGTTACAGCTGTTTTCTATGAAACGACAGTATGATTGAGCAAGTCAGGAATAATGAGTGATTGGTTACATATATTTCTAAAATATGCTCCAGCAGTGTTGACAAATAAGCAGCATCTATGTGAGTGCTTTTACACAAAAGTTTATCGGCAATTTAAATGCTGCCCAAATTAAGTGGATTGACCATTGCGATTTATGCTTGTTACAAATATTGTCCACCAAATATAATCATGTGTACATGGAGCTGCTCTTTTTGTAGCATTTATCAATTGGATCAGATTGCATTCATTTCAAAATATAAAGTATATTCTGTCAACAACCCGTAAATAATCATGGATTTAAGAATGACGCAAATTTTCGTGAAACAAATTTTTAACCGACAATGTGTATGCTTGTACTCATACTACTCATGTGGAAACTCATACGTCAAAGTTTATCCAGACGGAAAAAGGGAAAACAAACTCATTAATCTTAACGCTTCACCACACAATGAGAAGTGAACGTGAGGGCATACTGAGAAGACGGCCAATAATCTCAGAATGAGTAGCATCAGAAGCAAAAGTTGCAAGTGTTATGAGCAGACGTATAACTGATTATTTTATATCCACAATCTAGGCACACAATACCTTTGTTGTGTGAAGCGAACCAGGTCGAAGGCCGATCTCACACACGTGTCAATGCGAAAACCCCCATCATCATCATTTAGTCCATATTCACGGCAATATCTCCCTCATACAAAAGAACATGCAGAAAAAAACTGTTTGCGATCTGGATGGACTCACTTTTTTATACTCACTAAACACTACGTATCACATTATTTCATTTAATAGTGCAATGTTGCACGTTGCAATGTGCAATTCATTGTAATTGTGTGCCCTTCTCAAAGCCACGACCACCATTGCCGCACGCATAACATCCCTTGTTGCATAAAACTTGTTTTTGGGTCTGGCTGGGAGTCAGTGAGGTAGCGATGCTTGCCGATGACGAATCTTCACATGCATCAGTTTATTTTTTAGAGAATTTCCTCTACATAATTATGCTCGTTCGGGGTTTGTCGTTTCGCACAATATCTCTTTCTCAATGCGCATTTGTATCAAAAATCATTTGCTTCATTGCGTTTTGTTTTGAATATCTCCACGTATGAGAATTCTCATAGATTTGCATTTAACCTGCCTACCTGTCCGGAATAAGGAATAGGTTGAGTTAAAATTGCTCTTTTCTTTGTTCTAATAAATCACCTCAATAGAAACTAATTGAGCAGCATGTATGCAATCAGGGAAATTTGTTGCACGTGGAGGGCTTCATGGTCATGATAACAAAACCTGTGGGAATGATCATGATGATTTGTATGGTGTTATCACCTTCAGTGCAACACTGAGGAGCACACAAATATCTAGTTTTTACGTAAATCGGATTCGTTTCGTTGTTCTGCAATTCTGCGTTATGATATAACAAAAGTTGCATCATGCGGTCATATGAAAGTGGACGATAAATTTATTGATTATAAATCTTTTTAGGACTATTTGGAGTTCCAATAAGTCTGCGGATTCATTTACATTTCTACTTCAAGGGAAGTCACTAAAGCACGGATTGCCAACATAAAGACGAAAGTATATAGTGGAAATATGCGTTTTCGAATGGCTTCTAATTTGATCTGTCAGATTACAGAATTATGACTAGTGTAATACTTGACAGATTGTCAAAATCTTGTTGAATGACGGATTCCGACTTTGAAATAAGTCCAAGTGAAATTTTTAGACAGGAAAAGATAGGTACTAGAAGATTTTGTGCTCACCTGTGATGCCATAACCCTTCTGCGATCATAAGTGACGTTGCACTTGTAGCATTGACAGGCCCTCCAAGGGCAATATCTCTTGTGGCCCTTCACTCGCACCAGCTCCCCATGATTTTGACATTGGGCGCATTTAGGTGAACGTCCATTCTGTAGAGCAATTTAAAATTTGCATTTTTAATGCATGCACCGTTATTTTTCAAAAATACTTCTGCTGAAACAAGATAGCTTTACCTGAGGAACTTGATTTGGTATAGTAGGTGCAGACGATGATGAAGAAGAGACAGCCAAACCGGGCTTCCTGCTAGCTGCCAACAGATCTGATTTCTGTATTGCACTACCATGTGCTCCCACAGCCCCTCCGGAAGTTGTGCCACTTCCGAAGAAAAACATGCTTTTGGGGCTTTCTGCCTCATCCCTTCTCCGCTTCGAGACTGGGGACATCTGAAACACGTAAGATCTTCTTAAGCTTTCTCAATCTACCAACCAGAGAGCCGATTGCTACTTGTGTAAACATTTTTGGGCTAATTATTTATGTGCCATTATATACCCTTTCAATAGGTGAGTGGGATTCGATATGACGTCTCTTTCCAGGAAGTATCCCTTCGTCTTCCATGTTATTATTATTGAGAATTTTTTGGTAGCTGAGGGAGTTTGAGCTGCTGGCTGAAGTATCAGATCGTGTAGGGGATGTCGCTCTGTCTGCCATTTCTAAATTTTCTGTCGGTAAATATTCAATTGACATTTTTACATTTAAATCATTTCCAACCGTTTTCAAGTCACTTCACTTTTTAAGAAATTGTTATTATGATAGGAGTAGGAAGGACATTAAGCAGGATTTTTTGTTGGACGCACAAGGTATGTCAGGTGACCTGTACCTCCATCTGGTCAAATTTAGTTATTTTCATTGCTCAACACATTCTCATCATGACGTAGTTTCAACTGCATCACTCCAGCATCAGAGGACATGGAAGATATTAAAGAGAAATGAATGAAGATCGAAATGACATGGTGCAAAAGACCTTGATTGACTTGTCGCAAAGTGAGTGAAATATCTACTTTAAAGAAGTGCATAAAACTAATTGATACTTTTTCATTTTTGAAACGAATAAGTTGTATCGTCAATTTTGTATTTGTATGCATGTTGCAGCAGCAGAAGCGGATCTATTTACTCGTCTTCATCATCTATTTGAGATCTGAGTCGCACGACCACCACACAATTGGAGAAACAAAGAGTGTCTTTGATTCTCGAAGAACAGAATGAATGACAAGAAAAACGGTTCGTGTGTGTGGTGTTAGCGAATGGTTTTTATGCTCAGTTGCCTCGCCCGTTCAACTTTGATTGATATTATGTTGATTAGATCCGTTAACCGGAGAGAATATCTCTGGGCATAGAGAAACCACTCATTCATTCTTTACGAGAGTATGTACGTAAATTTTTTGATAGGGTGAAACTCTATGAATAAAATAAAAAGTGATAATGTTTAATCAGTTAAATACTAACATTTTGCATCAGTTTATACGGATTCGCGAATTATGATTATGTTTCCCAACTGCAGTTTGATTGCAGCAACTTCGCAGTAATTTCTGCTCGCTTCCTAAAACAATGCCCGTCATTCATCAAGTAAAAAGAAAATGAATGAAAGTACATTTTCTTTTGCATTTCGATTACCTATTTTGAGCATGACATAAGCTCATGATGATCCCTTCCAAAAAAAGGTTTCTTGGGATACTTCTACCATTCAGTGTCACGTTTACCTGTTCACATGATACAGAGAACGGTTCCCTGAGAGTGGAAGGAATCAATTGGAATGATATCATCTATCATCTCATATTGTATCACAAGTAAAATATGAATAATTTTAAGCAGTCGTTTATCTCAACGACATTTCTTTGGGCATCAAATTAAAGTCGATTAGGAGATGTACACCCTATTTAAACCATGTCATAGAATAAAAGCAAAATTCTAATTAAAGTTTAGGCAAGTGAGATAAGAGGAAAGTGCATAGCATGCAAAAAAACTGGCAATAGTATAATTATATAAGGTCTTATCAAACTGCAAAGGCCATCTTTCTTATCTTTTCACTTCTTCTGCTCTGCACTTCATATCCGAATCAGCGATTTGATTTGTGTGCAGTTAACAAAATGAACCAGAATCACCACTTTGGTCTTATCACAGTTTTGGATGTAATAAACATGCATGCAATGTTGTAGAAAAACTCTGCAGTTGCACTCCTCTCCAATAATGAAGGGGGATTAAAAGGATGACATTGATGACAAGATGACAACGGCAAACTGCGAGTATGAACTCATCGTCAGTTTAAATTGTTGGAATGATACACTGTAAAAAGGTTTTAGGAAGCGTGCCAAGCGAATGTATTTTTTACGCAATTTGTGATCATCATCATTTTGCAAACAATTGGGAAAACGCAAATAACTAAATGAACGATAAGGAAAAGGTGTATCTGGATGTAGGATGTCAAAATTAAGTATTAAAGTGAACGGAAAACTTGTGCCGTGTTTAATTAGGTTTCTGACTGCAATTAACTAATTTATTTTTTGTAGTTTGTTATACAACGCTTTTTAAATTTGTATTATAAGAACAGTCACATCACGAATGATTTTGTTAAACACAAGAAAACTGACAAACGGTGATGAGTTTTCGGAGCATGTGTTTATCAGTCAGGTAGCCCTCGCCAGAAATCATGCCCACTTTCGTCACGCTACTCATGCAAGACTGTGCTTCTTACATTTTTGTCATTTTTAAATTGTTCAAAAATGTTATTTTATCGTGTTGGCAGAAGAAAAGTGCAAATCGCATGCATATGTGCCGGGTATAATGTGCTGGAACAACTTATAAAACACTTTTTAATGGAAATTAGCTCTGTCTGGAGCACATATGCACTTTTTTCAGTCTGTAAAAATGGGATGATTAATCAACAATATTAATATGAGGGTAGAAATAGATGTCGATTGTAGGGTGAATGTAGGTATTTACGCTAAAGCCAGTTAGCTTCATGGTATGGTAATTCAATTACAAAGGGTTAATTTTCTTCCATCTGTCCAACCAACAACCTTCTAATTACGGGCTCAGCAGAAAAATTGAGATACTTCTAGTGTGATTGCACAAACAAAACATGACATAACAAACGCCTTTCCTTACCACCATTGTACCTATATAATTATTCATTGAGAACTTATTCGTAGACAATGGTTATATTTACCCTGAAATCCTGGAAAATTTTAAGATTACCATCAGTATCTACATATGAAAAGTTAATAATCTTTAAAATTAATTTCAGCAGCTGAAATCGAGTAAGTTGCACCTTACAATTTTTGTATTTTTTGATGCAATACATGCATTTCCTTAATGAAACGACGTTTCTAATGAAATTTAAATGTAAAACTTACGCCAGGTATTGTGAGCCTCTGGCTGAAACTATAAAAAGGTTATCACTTCTTATAGATATGTTAGATACATCTCCCAGAGTGAAGCCAGCAATTATCCCGTAATTAGGCTCTACTGAGTGCTGATGCAATTCAGAGATGGTAAAGGTTGGAGGAATCTCATGAATCATGAATAGAGAATTCATTCGACGTGATACGCCAAGGTAACTACGTTCCCTTGTTTATAAGGTAAGTTCATAAGAGCTGTAAAATGCAGCTTGTTGGAAATTGGGGGAAATCAACAAAGCTTCCCCCAATTTTTCGCTGACGATCGGAGCCTACATTTCCAGTACATGATTTCAAAAGGAGGCTTACGATCGTGGTAGTTATGGAAAGAAATCAGTACATCTCCAAATTTTTGCCTTTTTTATATGGATGGACAACCTTCTACACGTCAAAAAGTCTTGGTGATACGCATCCATACAAAGTTTCTGATAATCCCTTCAATTATAAAACAATAATGTAGACAGAGAGGATTAAATTCAGTTACAAACTTGCTCAAAAATTTCTCCACTCAACAGTTTCACTCTCAATTGTCCGTCTTATGGTTTTCATTTGTGAAAAATACTTCCCGTCCCACTGGCTACTTAATCTCTTTGCTCATTGCAACCAAGTTGTACGTGCTATGTGCATAAAATGATGATCAAACCCGTATATAAAAGCTCCATTTTAAAAATTCTAATGGATATTATCGTAAAGGTGGTCATGCAACACGCTGTCTAATATCTGTGCACAGTTGTTGCAGAGCTTCCTCATAGCACACGGCAAGGTTATCGCATCTTTTGGAAACATCAGCCACGCGCAACATATATATTGTTGCACATTGCACACACGAATGTTGCCGTTTTGTA
>JAHZNA010005050.1:0-91123 GCA_027743935.1 Sinodicranocentrus sp. ZH6 | reverse complement strand
GAAGTTGAAGCAGCGCCCTTACCAGCAGGAAGAGTTAACGATTCGGCACCGTTCCAAACAACTGGAGTGGATCTCTTAGGTCCTCTTTTCGTTAAGGACGTGAAAAAGGCATGGATTGTCCTCTTCACCTGTGCCACGTATCGCTGCATTTACCTCGATGTTGTGACGAGCTTAAGTACGGAGGCATTCCTTGGATCCTTGGAGAGATTTGTTGCCATGCATGGGCGGCCCAACACCGTATACAGCGATAACGGAACTAACTTTGTTGGTGCTGTCAACATGTTTAAATCCCTTGATTGGAAGAAAATTGAAGCAGAGTGTGGCATTCGGCAAATTCAGTGGATCCGAAACCCCCCAACAGCGTCGTGGTGGGGTGGGTTTTTTGAAAGGCTTGTGCGAAGCGTTAAGGATTTGCTAAAGCGGATGTTAGGAAAAAGCAAGCTGACTTACGACGAACTGAGAACGTGTTTGACAGGAGTCACTGCAACGATCAACGATCGCCCCTTAACCGTTATTAGTGAAGACAGTGACGATTTAATCCCTTTGACGCCAGGTATGTTCATCAGGACACTTAACCATGGAATATTTCCCGAGACATCGGCATCAAATCAGCTTGGAGAAGCTTACAAAAACATGAAGATGCTTCAGCAGCAGTTGCAGATGAGATTCAGAAAGGAATATCTCGGTCTTCTGGTCATGCATAAGAACGACAAGAGGGTGCAATGTTTAGCTGTTGGAGATGTCGTCTTAGTTGGAGCGGACAATAAGAAGAGGTTCGAGTGGCCATTGGGAGTCATCATGGAATTGTATCCTGGTAGAGATGGAAACGTCCGGGTGGCAAAGATCAAGACTGTCAGCGGTATCCTTATTCGTCCTCTGCAGCGCCTTTATCCACTTGAGATTTCATCGAAAGGAGAAAGTTCACCGCTGGAAGAAAGTCCGGAAGTGGTTGCTGTAAAGAGTGATCCTGAGAAATCTCCTGTTGTGACACGTAGTGGAAGAGTTGTAAAGCCAACTCGATATGCCCAGTGGCAGCATTTGGTTAAATTAGTTTAGATTTTCCTTCCCATTTAATAAATGTTTGAAAAATCGATGGGAGAAAATGTAGAATGCAAGTGTGTCGCGTATCATATTATGTACATGTTTCTAGAATAGTCTGGAAGGGAGCTTTCCCTCCAATGTCTTTGTTACAAAATGTGTAGTTGTGCGTGTGCATAATGTTCTTTGCGTTTTACATTGATTGTGAGAAAAGAACTCGTCGAGTCAACATACTAGTGTGTTTCTCTCTATTCAATTACGTACCGTGTGGGTCGTATTTATTAAAGTAAAATAAAGATAATTGTTGCTAATTATTGAGGATTGCCGTTAAATTTGGTAGCTTTAATTACGCACGGTTCCTTATAACTAACCATATTTAGTTATAAATATCATACCATAATCTCTTTAAACGGGTAGTTTAGAGTAGATTTAACACCCATCTCCCTCTTCCTCTTGTGAACTACTTTTACTGGCAAATGCATCATCACGCTCGCTCATATTTCTACTTGTTTAATATTTTATCCTAAATTTGAAATCCTTCAAGTGTTTTAAAGCATTCTCTATCTGAACCTTACAATGGGCTCGCATAAATTTCGCTTCGAGAAACAGCCATGTGTACTCATCTTGTTTGGACTGGGAGTAAACAATGTTTCAGAGAGAGGAATAAGAGGAGGAATAGGAAAATTTGCTAGCGTTTTCTTTAAAATTAATGTCAGCATAATTTTAAACCTTAGTGCCTACATCAACGAAAACTGTATTCAAGCCAGGACATTGCCATTCTCAAAGACAAACAATTTTCTACATAGGTAGCTGCTCTTGCAGGGAGTTTAGTAGACAGCTATAATACATTTAATAAATTACTCTTTCCACTACATATCCCAGTTTATATTTTCATTGTCCTTTGTCCCCATTCTGGAATGTGAGGGAAGGCAGGCACAGCTATGGACAATTTGAGTGGATTCCGTTTTAGCTGGAGTGTGTGTGGAGTTGTTAGGTTGAAAACTCACTGTTGATTCTGCTTAGAGAATCCATTCATTAAATGTTCCCTTGTTTTGCATATTAGATTTCAACTACTCTCAAGCCGACTTTGGAAAGAGGAAAAGATAAAGTAGGAGGAAAATCATTAAAAGGATGGTGAATTTGTGTTTAGCAATTTGTTCCACTTGTGATTTCACTGCAGTTGCATCTCTCAAAGTCTTGGGTTGATGAAGGGAAATTTTGATAATGGTTATAGACTACCTAACATGTTTTCATAATGTTTTTCTAGTAACTCTTCAAACAAACTGGTATTACCTATAGGAAGAGATAGAAAGAGATCTATGGACTATACTCTTTCATTTTCCCCTTGTTTCATTTCTTATTCTTTTCAGGCAGAAGAGAAGCATTTCATGAAAGAGAAAAAAAGTTGAAAGAAAGCAAAGTTTGAAGGGAAATGAAGTTGATACAAAAAGGACAAATTTAAATTGAGAATAATATACATAAGTCACAAACATGAGGACTATGCTGATATAAAAAACACAAAGAGGACAATGACTAGTAAAACGTACACACTCACGTATGAATGGTTTTCCTCTATGCTTTAAAAAAGATATAGTGAAACATCTGTCTGTAAGTTTCCTCTATTCAGCTACTATTTTCGCTATCTCTTCCCGTACAAAATATTTCCCGTAAAAAAGTTTTCTTGTTTCGGTAAAGAAGAAAGATTCTTTTTTTCTTTTTCTTCCATCCCGTCATCATCTCTTTCCATACAATGCACAACAAACAAACAATAGCCAGAGTGTTGAAGAAATGGCAGAGGTTCACAAGTGAGAATGGTACATTGATGTGCAGCAGTCGTCGCTCGTGTGCAGTTAACAGATCTGTGGAAACGATTTTCCTCAGAACGTGGAGCCAATTTTTCCCCCTGCTTTTTCTTGCTTTCACTTCCCTATTTCAGCACGTAGTTGAGTGTATTACGAGTTGCATATATAACACTATGCGTCTGACTATTTCGAGAAAAGACGAACTTATCGTGTGCAGACATCAGTAGTTTTCCATTTCATTTAAGAAAATTCTTACCCTCCTAGTTTTTTCCTTCTCTTTCTCTCCCACTTCCGTATTATTATTTCTTGTTAAGATTGTCTATAGCGTGAAATGAAAAAAAAGAGACTGGGAAAACCTATCTGCGTGTGAGGATATAACATGTGTGTTTCCTTGAAGATAGTAACTTTCTCAGTTTTCTCACTTGAGCTGCTCCCCATACCACACCACCTTTCTCCCTTATCCACACCTACTTATATGCACATGGATTTAACGCTAAATTTATTTTGTTTTAGTTTTTTAGCTGAAAATGAAAAACGGAAATGTAATTTCTCTCTTTTCTCCAATCTTGAGACTTAAGTCTTTGTGGAAGATAAAGTATAAGATGCTGTACCGCTTTCCACAATTACATTACTCCCATTCACTATTCTAATTGTACTCTGCTCTCCCACATTCTCATTGAGAAGGGATGACTACATCGTAAGAATGCGTGAACAGATGGGTCCAAAAAACTGCTCATGTTGGCTGTATATTTCAGAGAGAAACTCGAATACAAAATGGTGCAGGAAAAGAAAGGCAGAAGTTGCCTTTATTTGTAGAACCCACTTCTCTGCAATGACTTGTGTAATTTCCGAGAAAAGGATGGAAAAGTTCGATAATAGTTTATCGCCTTAGTTCTCACAATTATATTTTTGATTTATAATTTATTTCTACTCATGAAATTGAAACGGTTTCAGCGAAAGCAACGAAAAAGTGTCGTTTACTCTCCTGGGATATATATCATCTGTAATATTTTGCCAGAAAACTAGTTAGCATGAGGTGGATGGTATAGGAGTGCCTTACGAAAATTAAATCGACAGCATGTGGCAACAACGTCGATTCTTTTTACAGAGAAAAACCACACACTTTCTGGATTTCCCTGTTTATCCAAGTTTTCCAACTCGTAGATACATGTGTTTCCCTTTTCGGCCATGCACCACCAATCTAATCAACTTTTGGTGAGCACTTAATGAACTCGTTCAATTTTCTTGGTTCCAACTTAAACTTTTCTTCTACGCTGCGGCAAACCAAATACTCTCGTGACTTTTGTGTGTTCTGTGTGCTCCGTGTCCACGACCTGAAGCCACTTTTGACTCTTTTGTGACACACGGAGTGGTGCACGGCGTAGAAAAAGTAAACACACTTTTTGTGTAATAATTACTGGAATCATGTACCTACGTGCTTTCCTCCCTTTAACAAGTGCACTACCTAGTATTCAAAATGTTATCCTCTTTTCAAGTTATCTACAGAGATTGATAGATTGCTCCCAATACGAATGAATTCCTTATTCCGTCTCGCAATCAAAAAATTCAATCCCTACTTTGTTTTTTCATACCTCGAAGACTTCATCAAAGCAAAAAAAAAGTAATGCCAAAAAACGCTGGCAATATTCTCTACCCACACATCCCTACGTATTTTTTCTAGACTCTGATATTGATTCAAATGGGAAATGGTCTTGGAAAACGTGAGGAATAAATTTAGTTTTTTTATCTTTATTAATGAACATATATGCGATGTGGCTATATCCCTAAGTGTCTTTATATTAGCTCTACTCCCAAAGTCGGATGTTGATTGTATGCGATCCTCTCGAAAAAAGCATACACATTTCTCCCCATATAAGATCAATGTTGTTTATAATATCACATATCAACAAACTGCAAGCATGCATCAATCAGCAAATAGATCGGCTCCCATTTCCCATGCTCCCACTCTGACCTAATCACTAAAGTAAATGAAACACATTCTCACGGAAAAGCAAAGAGTAGCGGCTCTCTTTAAGAATTGCGAGCAAGTTTCACGAGAAAGGGAGAAAAATCAACGCGAGTGAGGATTGAGGATACCCCCAGAATAGTAATGCTTCTTGTGTGTGTGTTGAGAAGAGAACTATTTTCTAAGTCAAACATTTCCTTGTACTTTTCCTTGCTGTCAACTTTAGCCCCATTGATTCCAGTTCCTCAGTCGTATTCTATATATATTTATATATATACATATTAACTATTGATCTTTTCGATATGTACATATAGTAAAAATTATGGTATACTTATTACATAGTAAAAAAATATATTTATAAATATCTACTATACTTCATACCGCATTGCCTAACCATATATTGCATTCCATTTGAGGAAAAAGGGAGGAACAGGGGTAATATTGTGCTATACAAAAAACAAAAACTTGTTCCTAGTTGGGTTGCACAAGTTGTGGAGAACTCGGAGTGGTTATTTTACCAAGTCGAAAATGTTGGTGCTGGCACTGGCACTCAGGATAGAGGTAGAAAAAGCTACAGGAAAAACCTCATCTTGGCTCTGCTCTCTGGTCTCCGGTTCGTTGCTATATCCTTTTTTCCCGTTTTTCTTCTCGATCGTGTTATGCTTCACTTGCATTTTCTCTACTTTTTTTGTATGCATATCTTCATTTGTAAATGCGAGGAGCTGGAGAGAGGGGGCAATAGTGGAGAGCTAGAGTGATGATAAGAGTTGTTCCAATATAATTCACAAGGACAGCACATGTGTACACATATTTTAATCTGTGGGGTTCATGTGTGTGTGTGTAAAAAAAGGATATGCACACAAGTCACTGGATGAATGGTTTGAGAGGTTATGTGCGTAAATTTCACTTTTTAACATTTTCTAGCGAAAGGGGTTTACCCTTTACCAGTGTTGAGAAGAGGTGTGTACTTATCGTAAAATAAAATACGCTAACGTTTGAGTTGTGAACTGTTCTTACCACGACTGTTGAATCCACATAAGGAGCAAGCATGAGTCAAATTATAGCATGTTAAAGTAAACGTGCTCACTTTTCCCAGTGCATCCACTTAAGAAAGATGTGTCTGTAGGGAACACGATGAAAGTTCTTTGTTGGAAGAGAAGTCATGATGAAAATTTGAGAATGTCAATTCTTAAAAGTAAATCGGATGAAATGGTTGACGAAACACATTCCATTCAGTGTGAATTTAGTGATGCTAGTAGATATCTTTAAAAAGTATTTTTCAAGTGTAAAATTCCTTAAGGCCTTTACTCTATCCCCATTCCCCAGTCTTTTAACTCCCATGTGAGAACTCTAATGCGCATCATAGCTTCCTCATTCTTATCAACCAAGTATTCATTATTTGATTTTATAGCTCCCTCTCTAGTAATAACTTCCAGGGCTGTTATTGCAAAAAAAATCCTTGAAAGGTCTTGACAAGCAGTTGCACTGAGCTGAACTGATGCGTCAACCAATTCGCAAATCAAATTCATTAATTTTCATGGATCATGAAAATATATCCCAAGGGGTGCCTCCTCCGTGTTCTACGATGTTCTCGGTTGCTTTCAACCTTATTTTCTTCATGCCAGGTCCCCTCTTTCAGTAATATTAAGCCAGTAACCTGCAACTCTAGCATTTTCACTCGGCTCCGGCTAGGATCTTGCAAGGTTCTAGATGAAATAACAATGTTAGATACATTTAGAATGTCTCCTTTGATACGGCGCCTTTTTGATAGATGTTGCTTACGCATGCATGTATTTAAGCGTAATTGATAGGGACCGCATATTATACTTGCTTTAGTTGTTCTTGTCTCTTGTGCGATAATGCTTGTCAACTGTTTACCAACTTTACAAACGAGGTAGTCGACGAACCATTTTAATGTTTTACCTTTTTATATGCATGCAATAAAAATGGGATTTCATTCTCCTACTCCTCCGTAATGATTTGATTGCATAAAAGAAACAAGGGAAATGCTTCTGTGAGTTGGCTTTACAGCTGAATTCTTTTCCTTTCGGGAGAGAAAAACGGGTACTTATGCATGCTTCCCTTTATTGATAGAAAACTTGCCTTGTACAGTTAGAAAATAATACGAATTTTAGGCGGGTCATATCGGCAAATATATTGAATTCGTTCTCTTGAAACTATACAGAGGAAATTTACGCTTGTATATAGATTTAGTCGAAATATAACAGTCGAGAAAAGTTTGGCAAATTGATGGAAACGGCAAAGACACATTAATGTGAAAATTGCAAAAGCAATTAATTCTTTTTAAAAAAATTAATAGACAAGTTGCAGCCCACTCATTTTCAAGTATGAAAGTTTTCTCCGTGAAATTCTGCCAATATTATAAACTTTTATTATAGAGACAAAAAGGAAATTAAATTACTCCCAAATTATCTAAATGAATAGAAGTTTCCAAATTTTAATGAGATGCTTGACGCTTCTACTGAAATTCATTAGTAAGATCAACGTTCCCCCTACTTTTCAAAGTAAAAAAAAATTGTCTCTGCGCTTCCCACCCTAATAAAAAATCCTTGTAACTCATTATCGAATTTATAAAGGGCAAAGTTAATTTAGCTGAAGGAACTTACTATGCTTAACCATATCGAGTTATGTCAAAAGCGAGAATTTTTTTTACCAACTTTCCCCTCTTTCCGTATACTCATTTAACTAAAAAGCTCTTATGTGTAGTATGGCAGAGATGAAATATATAACTTATTTACCATCATCATATTACACTGCCCATTGCCATCATGACGCAGTCTGATGCAAACATCTCGGGTAAGTACATTTGAGTGGAATGGTCACTGACGAAGCTGTTAATTCTTACTTGTACACAATCAAACGGTGTAAAAATCCGTGGAAAAAATGATGGCTTTGTGTTTTGTCGTAACCTTCGTGACTTATTTTATGAGGGCTTTTTACGAGCAACCTTTTGGTTTGGACTGCATCTTGAGCATTTTACGGTGGGATTTGACATTCCTACTTTTCGCATGTAAGTGTGGCGTAGAAATAGGACTATAAATATCAAATCAACAATATCCCCTTCTAAAATGAATTCAACAACCATTGTGTTCTCCTCTTAATGCGTTTGATTTTACGCCTCCCTTCTCCTCCGAAATATGATAATGAATGTATACAACTCATCACTGTACCGTGGTTGGAATAAACTGAGAAACAGATTCAGTATCTTGCATGTAAAGTAAATAATCTAGTCATCTCTTTTTCTCAACCTTGCTATCATCCCATCTCATATTTATTGTAAAAAGTGGCATTACCAAAGTCATCCGGAATAAATCCAAGTGAAACTTCCAAGGATGTAAAATAATCTTCTTCACAAAGACTTCAAGTGTATAAGGTATGCATACGCGTAGGATTGAAACTCAAGACTCAAAATGTCTACACACTTTTACGAAGAAAAAGAATTTTCTTCCCTGACATGGTTTATCCCCTCGCTTAACATTTCATTCTTGGAAAACCCCCTATTCATACTTTTCCTCTGTGGAAAACTTTTTTGCCGCCGGAGTCAAGATTGGGAAACATAGTGGCATTATATTCAAAAGTCCCTCAAGGTACATATCAACTCGCATCTATATAGCCGGAAAGCAAAACGAAATCAAACCTTTTCGCACACAAGATTAACTTTTCAATTTTTTTTAAAGATGAATTCAACAAGACTCCCTAATGCGCTTAATTATCCCTAATGAATTTGCAAACTATGCTGAATCTGATCAGGAATTTGGAAACATATATATACCTTGCAATACACATCATGTTATCCTGGAAACTTCCGAAAATACAATGAATCATCATCACTTCATCATACAGAATAGGCTTAAATGGTGGTTATAAAGACAGTATTATTTGAGCATATACATATGCACCCCACAATCTATGAACATCTAGACAAACAAGTTTTTCCCTGTCTTCATTCCCTGGGTTACAGTAATAATGCCTTCACAAACACAAAAAACCACAGGGTCTATATAGGTTACTGTTGAGTAAACAGATTTATCTAAACACATGTACGTTACATATATATGCAATGTGCACACATGGAGTGATGGGATGTTGAGAGTGAAAAGGATTCTCTGCGTCTGTATTCTCAGCCAGTAAATAAAAGTCAAATTCCAGAGTAAGTGCGGATGACTTTTTTATGTACGTTTCGTCTTTGAGACTTGACTAAAGTAAAAGAGTAAACATTTGTACTGCTATATAACACCACAATAATCTGCCTCTACCATGCACACTCATTACGTAAATGTACATGGAGATATGTGAATCATGTCAGACTCTTTCATGTTTCTCAATGTCCACATTCAAATCTTCTCTGGCTGGATTTCTTCTTTCGGGAATCAACAAGACAAGCATACACTTGGATCTGGGATGCCATTAAAAAGTGCTAAATAAGCAATGCAGCCAGTTTCTGAGAAGACTAACTTGTTTGAAAGGTTTTACTGCATCTGGCGTCAGGAAAAGAGCGTTCAAGCATATATTTCAACAAAAACTTTTAGGCGAAAAGGGAACTGGTGCTAATGACCTAGCTATAAGGAATTAAAATTTACTGTGAAAAAGCACCTCATCACATTATTAAATTCAATTTAAGAAAAATGAGCATTAGTATTTCATTGATTTACATAACTTTTTATTAGCACAGGCTAGACCACACAAAGAGGCGGCTAGCTTTTTTGTCAAACCTTTCCAAGAATTTTGGAATGAAGTGTGTCACCCACGTGGAAGCGAGAGACAAGTCAAGGTTTCGTAATTTTCTTCACACAAGAATAATACTTTGAAAAAAGGCTTTTGATTTTGCTCTTTCTCAAGCTTGGTCGAGGTTGACTGGGAGAATTCGCGAAGTTAATCAAACGGAAGAGAATCACGTCGTAAAGCGTACGGCTAAAAGTTGCTCTTCTTGAAACTTCCGTTTTGTAAACGAGCATTTGCGAGCATAGTACAGTAAAACGGAACCTCCATAAAATAATATTGTTGTTTGCCATGCCAATGCAAATCTACTAGTTGCAGATAAAGTCGCTATATGTAGTAAATTTTTAAAAGACGCAAGGAGAATATTTAATGGAAACAGATGATCTGGTTTCTATCATGAAGATACAATTGCTCAATTTCCCTATTTTTTGCCATTTCCAGGTTGTATTTCTTCCCAACATGTGGACGGAATTGAGATGCATTTTGAGCCAAAGGATGGAGGCTTCTTTATCCGACCTGCTGCTATCCCACCAATGAATTCAGCCTCATCCACTTTATCATCAACTTCCGATGAATTAGACTTGAAGGAATTGGACAGTTCCGCAGATCCATCGACAGTGACCACTGAACATTTCACTGTGCTTCCTACAAGTCATCCAGTCTCTATCCGAGTGATGTATGGGCCTTTTAGTACAAAACAGAGTGTCCCAGTTCGACTCCTTGTCCCTGATCCATTAGATCCACCAGGTGGACCTAATGGGACAGGAGGATCAAGCGAGCCGGAGATGATCCCACCACTGGATTTGAGTGCTCACATCGTTACCCCTACAATTCCAAAAGACTCTCCTATTCTCCGAGTACTTTTCCATGCTGGACAAACAGCGTTCGCGCTACCAATCACCCAACAAGCTAATGCAAGAAGCCATCGTCAGCAGGTGTGTACATTTTAAATTATGCTCCAGTGTTTTTTCAATTTTTTCTTCTTCAATTTTATGCTTTGGCTTGATGGGTGTTATCGAGGCAAATGTGATTTTCTTTTCAATCCTTAGTTTGATGCAATTAATTATATGCAAAACTCTGGCATATACATTGCTATAGAGAAAAATGCGGAAACTTTTTTTGTATGTATAATACATGAAGGCGGGTTCTGCATGCCATGTTCTTTGAGAGAAAAAATGTCATCATTATTAATCCATTTCTTTAGAATTCTGGTGGAACAAGACGGCACCGAACACGCCTATGCCTTGTAGCACAAGCAACAAAGTCGCAAGGTGATGTGGTCACATCTAGCTGCAGCCCTGATGCTCGAGACTCAACTTGTCTAGCAGAGCTCACGTTGCCCATGCACTGGTGGCCAGAAGGTAGTCAGCCACGAGCTACGACAACCGGTTCTCATCATCATTCATCGACGGGTAATGGTGGGATTGGAGCAGTTCCACTTGGAGATGTCGAAGCCCAATTCACCACAAACACTAACATAAATATTATGAGCAGCAACAGCAATAATAATAACAATCATGGCCCGCCTATCAAACCCACGAAAATTCCGATCCAGGTAAGTGACAGCTATTATTATGGTAATCCTTTCTTCACAGTAATTGCCTCAAGAATAGGGAAAACTGAAAATTAATGAAAGCTATTTTTCGAAGAGGCGCTCATTTTAAAATAAAAATGTCCTGTTTGTTGTCTGCGTACATCCTCAGCATTTTTTTACCGTAATGATACGTATTTCTCTCTTCACAACTCGTATATTTTTGGAAATGACTTTGCGCCCAAGAACTCAATACCTGCTTCGTAGCATTCTTCAACCAGACTGGAATATTAATAGAATCCAGTCATGAAGAGTAAGAAAGTTGTGCTCACATGTGCTTCAATTTATTTGCCCTTGATGAAGCCATTCATGTTGTTCTCTTGAACCGTTAAATGACTCCATTTCTGGAGAGTGAAACATCACCGCACCAATTTCAGCTCTCCAAATCTGTTCAAATCAAACGATTATATTGTCATAATGGAGCACCCCTTTTGTTCACAATTGCCCCCATTTGCATTTCAGCACCGGTGAATTTATCTCCGTATTATGGTCCATGTTCACTCTCATTGTTTCTTCGTGCGGCTCAAGCAGAGAATAAAGTGATTTGCATAAGAAATGATTACAATTTGCTTGTCTCATTGATTCCAACATTTACGAGGTATGAACCTCACGAAAAAGTCTGTAGAGATTTTTTTTCATTGAAATAAAAAACATCCACTTCGCTGTCGAGCAAAAGGAAGCAATCATTATGGTTGAGAGGAAGACATTGATTCGTGACTACTTTTCATAACCCGTAACGAACCAGTGCATTTGCTAATGGTTGTTTGTTCCTTGATTTGACGATGGTCTTGTCAGCGTATTTTTTAAAAAAAACTTCTCCTCTTCCGTTCCCCCTGCCTTTTCATGTCTACAACTCATCGGGGTTTTTTGTTCACTCTTTGATAACTGACTGTAAGTTTGAACTGCTTGAATGGAGGCTTAATTACAAGAGACATGTGAAACGACGTTGTCAGCCTACGTGTCCCGTGTTCTTAATTCTTAGCACCGACATAGGTAGTGCACTGAAAAGAACGACTTTTTTTCTTTGCATTACACGCTATGTGCTCGTGTCACAGTGTGCCTTCAAAGAACACGGAGAAACATGCTGAAATAATCAGCGAAAGTTGTTCAAATACGTTGATAGAATTACAATGATATTTTTACTTTCACTAGTCCTGTTATCCTTTCTAGTAAAAAGAACTCTTTGATATTGCATGAATGAGTTTAGAAGGAGAGTACTTTGTGATGTTGTGAATGGAGTTATGATTTCCGCTGAAGTTGATAAAAATATAAAATGAGGACATCACTTTTCGATTACACTAATTTTTAGTTCAAGTAAAGACGAAATAAATAGAAACGTTAGTAAGCTAGTGCATCCAATTTTAATCATTTTCAAGACAACAAAAATTCACGAAATCTGGAATGAGTAACACTGCGTTACTTCTTACTTGCTAAACGCTTGCGAGGTTTGGCAATGGCTGTTGGTTTGGGAATCTCTTTTATTGTAGGAGTTTGTCGGACTCGCAGAAGGTAATGACACTTTTCTACTTTTTGGTATCCGACGTAAATCGCTTGTACGATTTCCTCTTGTTTTGGCACTCCTACGAAAGGATTTTGACGTTTGAGGAGTAACTGTGGATCAGAAACTCGCACCATCTGACCTTTCTTGCTTACGAGAATACGTTCATGGCAGCACGTTGTCACTCTACCGTCGCCGTGAAAGTGACTCTCTTCCATTAACTCTTTCTGGATAGTTTTTTCCTGTACTTCTTTTTTTGAATCAAGGTCAAAATCCGTATCTACCGAATAGTAGTCCAAGACTGACATTGGACTGAAAATTTCCTTCTGAAACTCCTCCTGCACTTTCATCTCTAACTCTCTCAAATAATTAAAACCTGGTGCTCGTTGGTACGAAATAGTTTCCAGAGTAGCTTTTATGGCAGCACGCCGTTGGTACTCACATGAAATCGTCTATACACAAACAAACAATGAGATAGAGAAATAGATATAGTGTTAAACGGAAGTTCTACAGATATATTTAAGTTGTAAGAATATCATGATTAATACCGAAATGTTATGAGGAATTCTTTCTGGCCGTCCAAGTTCTTGACCTCGACCGCGCCCACGACACCGTCCTCGCCCCCTTCCGCGTCTCCGAGGCATTTTTGCTTCTCTGTAAAATCCTGCCCTTTCCCCTCTAATAGAATTTGAATGTATTTTTTTTAAACACAAAACTTTTTAATTAATACGAGTTTTTCTCACATGTTATAGCACCCTCTCAACTATCTTCAAAGCCTGCGTTACGAGAAGCTTTCTTATTTTCGAAGAAGTGTAATTAAAGTGCTTCGTTGTTAGTGAACTAAATTCAATTTCGTGATCTTAAAAGTTCCTAAGAATTGACACACTTTAACATTTAATTTCGCTGACAATTGTTTGTTCGTACAAAGGAGGCTTTCCTTTTGTTGTAGCTCGAGTCAAACCTAACCAATACCAACTAGCGTTCCTAGTACATTATATGCGTAGATTACGAAATTTCAATATATTGCTGCAAAACGTTTGATTTCACCCCGCCAAATTTAATATTATAGCAGCCTAACATCATAAATTTGTAAATTGTACTGGCTATATGTTACAATCAATTTTTTAACGGACGTAACAAAAATGAATATTCCTTTTTTTTCATGTTAATAATTTGCAACACAAGTATGTCACAGTCACAATCAACAATTTAGCACACTTTTTTAATAGGATTTTCCAAGTAAATGTGTTGACTCGCATCAAAATGATTTGATTATTATTAATATACAATAAACGATATTTTGTTTGATCTGACTGATCTGATATACGAAGGAAATGAAAGCAGCCAAAGCCGATTAGGTATTTAACGCGTAATTGCCACATAAGCTGAGAATATTAGCAACTCGGAAGAGAAACGTGAGAAAAATGGTTTTATCCATAGGATCGCAATACAAAAGCCAATTTTGAAAAATCAAAGAAAGTTAGCGTGTGCTAAAAAACAAAGAGCATTCAAAGCCTTCCCATTGATCTCGATTTACTCTTTTGATATAAACAAAGAACATTAGGTAATTCTTTTTATCGCATATTTGCCAAGATTAGGAAATAACTTCTAAAACCTAAAAAAGAAGTGTGCCTCATAGTTCAATACTTTGAAACCCTCAATATCCTCGCTAAACCTAAATCCGACGGCTTTCACTTTTTTTGTGTACACATCGCTAAACAAACCAACTGACGCCAACAGTATAGTTCTCTATAAGTATGTCCGTTCCAGAAAAAGTTGAAACACCTGAATATGTGCAATATGTGACTTTCCAAAAGAATTCAACATCCTGGACAAACTTTCTTCATCAGCGGAAGCTGTTGGAAGCGCTCACAGAGGTCGAGATTAGGTTTTATATGTTTACACAAAACTATGTAAATGCTGTATAATGGGAATCCGGTTTTTGTAACACATTAAACCTATTTTCCTTCCTCGCTTTACGCTACACGGTTACTTTTCTCCATTACGTATGCATGTGCTGATTAAAAAAAGCAGCAGGGCGAAAAAAAACTCAAAATACAGTACAAAGCTAAACGAGCCCTGAGACTTGAAGCTTCTTTAAGATTTATGAATAGTAAACTGCAACCAATTAGGATGCGATTCTCAAATAAACTCTGTTGGCATTCGTCTTTTCATGTTTCCAAAAAATCTCTCATTGCCTTACTCTGTGCATTCAACTGAGGAAAAATGAGTGTTTCGAGTGTACTCTAACAGGTGAATGCATATATATGACAGTGGCGTACTTTTATGTATTAATGATAACCCAAGCTAGACATTTCCTTTTGAAGGATTTCACCCATATCAGTGTCTAGACTAGTTTTTGAACATCAGAGAGAAATATTCAGAGCATCCTAATTTTTGCTACTATTCTTTCCGAGGTTCTTGCTCCCGAGTACTTTAATTCAAAAATCCTTGAATATCTTGAGAAGCTTCAAGTACGTGTCTTGTGAAAAGTGGAGAAAGTTGTGGGAAACGAGTTGGAAATGGAAACTTTCGATAATTAACCGACTTCAAAGGCGAACATGATAGAGATACGTCAGCCATATAATATTACAGTAAACATGGACAAATTGTTAGAGTCTGTTTATATTACAATCATTTTCGGTCTGGAGTCTTCCAGAGAAAACTTTTAGTGATACAAAACGACACGTTTGCTTTTCAATTTCTCTTGCTTCCTTTACCTCATGTATGCATGCTCTCACTTGAAAGATGAAAAAACGGAAAGGTGTTGTTTCTCCATTTTAGTATGAATCCATATATACCCATCCTATTTATTTAGCTAGGAATTCATTATTCCCGGAATAAAAGTTGCTTCTAAAGGGACACATATTTTACCTCGGAAGCTCTCACACTGCTTTCCTTGCTTATCATATCTTCTTCCTGTGCACTCTGTATTTCTTTTTATGGGCACTTGTGTTTTTCGGTTTAACGATGACATGGAAGCGTGGTTAAATGGAGTCATTTATTTTCTAAATGAGCAGGCTTACTCGAAGCACGCACAAACGAACAGAGACGTATGCATCCAGAGTCTTGGAAAGTAATGGTTTGGTGAAAGCAGCAGTCACCAAGGGTGAATTAGAGGCCATACATTCATGCAATCACAACACTCTTATAAGCTTCATGTGTCTACCAGCAACATAATAACAGGGTGGCGAAGAAAACTTGCCTGTAATAAGGAAAAGGTATATACAAAGTTTCTATATAGGATAAAAAAGGCAAGTTGAGCAGGGAAGAATACTATGTTTGCTTCTTGTAATTTTTTTCACTCTCCCTCTCTCCGCCTCCGTCCTTGTCTATTTTTTCATTTTGTTGTCCCTTAGACATGTTCCGCTTGGTGCATTACAGTTAATAGAATTGGCATAACATGAGCACAAAGGATGCTCATTACTGAGAGCACTAGCAAGCATGACAAGTTTTGACTCAACACGAGTGCCAACAAGACGATCTCATGGTTGCAACTCCCAAGTCTATTTGATGTGTGGTCTTACCGTACAAATTACAATGATTTAAGGAAAAAAGTACTCGAAAAGAGAAATTTCATGCATATTACACCAACACGGTTTACATTGTTTCCATCCTTGTTTTGTTTTTGTTTTTTTCTCTACAGGGGTGGTGCAAACTTGCTAATGCTATGCATTACGTTTTACAAAGTAAGCAGGAAGAAAAAAATACGTATGAAAAGGTATCATGTGAAAAGCGTGATGGTGTTGAGTACCACGTCGCCACCGACTTGGTTTCCCAGTATATTTTTCCCACACTGTTAGACTTTTTGTGGAAAACGCAATGGGTACAGGTTGAGGATGATGTGTTCGTTTGAAATGCATTTTATTGCAGTGCCATTAGCACTTTAGAAGAAGAAACTTTAAAGTGGGGATGGGAATAGACAGGGTTTTGCGTTGGGAGGTGGGCGAGAAAGTACTTGCACTTGAAGTGGTAATAATCATAATACTAATATCTCATGATAATTGCACACAGTTAAAGCTATTCCCCTTATGGCAAGTGTTATTGCAGCTACACATGGAGCGAAAGATGTGTAATGTAGCGGGTGTGGTTTCTTTACCACGAGGAAAATCTTTGGCGGTGATAGAGCATCTTGTGTTTTCACACGTGGTAGATGACGGTAACATTGCTGATGCTGCAGTTTAAAGGGAGAGAGATGCTATTTGGGAAGCCTATCAGATGTGCCTATTTGGGAGAGTAATTCTGCTAGAATTGTAAACTATTATCATATCATCAGCATAAAGACGAGGAGTAAAAGTAATTTTGGAAAGGGTAGGAAGTAAACAGGTATGGGAAAAGCGTGCATAGGCTAAACCTGGTGGAGAGATAATACAAGTAAATATTGCGCAATGAGGGATTCAATGGGGACCTCATCACACAATTGTACCGCTTTTAGAAATTGTTTTCTAAATTAACATCATTGACCTAGTTGATGATGAAGCTGGAAGCGATTTTGGTGACAATAAATGTGCTAAACCAGCTCTTTTGTAGTTGGCCACTTCAAAGAAATTATGGTAGGTTAGAGGATGAATGTTGTATTAAGTTGTTGAAAACCGACATAATTTAATAATACATGGGTATGCATCGCACAACCAGCCACAATATTTAATGTTGATGCATTTTGGCACGGGGTTAATGAAAGTCTGTGAAAATACTTAGGCAATTTATAAAACATGCTTTCACAGCTGCACATATATCATGCCTACTTATGTAATCATGTTCCTCCACTTATTTCCTTCCAGAGACATAGGATTGTATAAATGTGTTGTGAGTAAATTCTACGACATTTGACTCAAGAGACCTCGTAATAATCTCTTCCAGTAGTTTTACTTGTACAACCATATAATTTGCCAAACAGGAGAACGACGTGCAGTGCATTGTACAGGAAATGCATAAACAACTCTAAGAGAGCAGTACAACTGTTCGCAAAATGATAAGGCTAGAAGCATCGCCAAAAAATAATCCTGAATTCCCTTTCCTGTGCCCTTGTGAAAAGAAATGATTTCCTGGGAAGTGTATATAAAACCAAGGAAAAATGTATTTCGCGAGCAATTCTCTCTCTCTTCTCCTTCGTCACAACGAATTTCTCCTTTTATTTAGCATTAAGTGTGCATTGCAGTGATAGTTAGGCAGCAAGGCAAGTCGTCACTCCTCCAGTTTTTAGTAGACCACTCTGATCTGCAGTGCATTGATGGTGGCGCCGAAAGAGCAGACTGAGTAGGGAAACGGCTCCGGTGAGTTCCTCTTCAGAGACTTTTTCTTTATTTCTCGAGGAAAGAAAGAGTGTGTGTATGTGAGAGGGAAGGCAAGCACAATAAATACATGTACCTACGTCCTCTCCTTACCACATTACATGTGGAACACACGGGCTTGCAAGTACAATAACACGTAGTCCTGTAGGTATTCATACAAGTATGGAATGGAAATGCTGGAATGATATATTGCTGTGGTGGCGTTTGAAACTTTGCAAACACTTCAAGGTTTTCCAGCTTCCAGAGAAATATGTAAGACATGCTCTGTTTACTCTGTAGCCACATACTTTATTTCTTCCAGGAAACTTGGAAAATGTACTTGATTGTAAGAACCAGGATAGGAAGTGAGTTCACCTCTAGCATCCCGACGCACACGTGTATCTGCATAACATCTTTTAATGTCTTATATGCAAGGTTTAAATACACACCGTGTGTTTTCTCCTCCAACTTTAATGAAAGTGAGACTAAAAGTCTCAAGAATATACAACACACACAAGCCTCCTCAAAGTTTTTTTTCTGAAAGTTTTCGATCCTCACCAAAACGATGATCATCAGGGGAGGGAGAGACTTGCGATGCAATACATATGAGAAAGAAATGAAGGAAGGAAAGCTGTAAGATGAGAAAGTATTCTTTAATGCTTGCATGCTTCACAAGTCAAATGCTATCACACTTGGAGGCATATGCTTCCAAAAAAATCATACGACGAAGAGAGAGAGAGAGAGACACTCTTGGGAGTGTTTTTTCTTCAACGGTTGAAAATAAGTTTTGTTTTAACAGGCTAAGCATGAAGTCGAGGTAACTGCAGGAGGTGCACTGAGCAGAATGAGAATATGAACGTTCTGAAGAAGAAACAAAACTGAAAGTGAACAGGCTGAAAGCTATTATATGGCCGGAATGAAAAAGACAAATACAAATTGTGTCTTGTTTCAAATATTAGAACATGTTGCTCTTAATACACCACGATCGTTCACGTCAACCTAGACAACAACATCGAGACATTTTCTTTTAACAAGTTAAGATTCTTATATATCTTTTTGCATCTTGCAACCCTGGAGGCAACCAAAGGGCTTTTGAATTACAAACAAATGACATTTTTTCAAACTTGCGTAATATCGAAAGAGATCAACCTCCGGGAAATCGTATTCTCAATGCTATGCTAGATACTGTCTTAAAAATTTAATGCATAAATTACCCCAACTTTAGAAGAAGAAAACGATCAAATGAAAGAGAATCGTTAAGAAGTTGGATAAGATGAGACTTGAAGTAAAGTAGGAAAGAATCTAAGGCTTGATTTTTTAAAGCATTTCTGTCTACTCTCCACTGCTCTTGTCAACAGGAATAAACAAAGTTACCTCCCTTGACAAATTCTTTCTTTTGATCGTAAACCACTCAAGTCAAAATCATATATTTTTCTTGTCCTTATACTCAAAAGTAAAGAGGATTTTAAAAAACGTCTTAGTTAAAGCTATTAATAAGCTGGTTGTAGACACATGCTTGATTTGAGTTAGGTGTTGGTCAGTTTTACGAGATAATGGGTGTGATTTCATGGCTGATCAAGGGAGTTAACGTTTTTATAACTAGTAAAACTCTCAAAATACAGCTATCACGAGAGCCTCATATCTTCTCTAATTGTAAATTGTCATTGTTGTCTTTTCACACCATGACTTTTTATGGCTTTTCAAGGGGAAAAATAAACGCCCTTTAAATCCAAGTACAAAAAGTGAGTCCACATTTTTTATATCCAATATCATATCAAACCTACATATAAGTGGGATATTAAAAGAAGGAAAAAAATCAACAAGAACACGGTTGTTTACAACAACATTTTCCCTCCACCTCCATTCCAATCCATTTATACCCAGCACTCTAGACAATTTTACGTTTTTCTGCTTCGCATCACAGTCTCATTTAATTTCTTGTAGTATCTCGAAATCAGCAAGGTTTTGATATGCCATTAAAGCACTAAAAGAAATGTTAGGAGAAAAACGCTTAAAAATGACAATGACCGTGAAAATGTTTCCATCATGATTGCTACTCCTCCTATATAATATACAGCAAGACGTTGAATGACAACCGAAGGAAGGAGTTTTTTTCTTCTTGAAGCGAATTTCGCATTTAAGGATTTTAAAGTGCCCTTTTTGAAGATGGTAAACTGCGGCATTACATCTTTCAGTTGAAGATAAAAGTGTACTTGCAACGAGTAGGTTGCATCATGTGTGTCTTTTACCAATTTACGAGCGTAACCCTGGCTAAGTTTCATATTGATGTTTTTCATGCCATCTCGCACAAACTGGTTTCTCCCATATGACTCGAATATAATGGTGTTTTGAATTGCTTGGAGCAAACGAAGTAATACACTTTTTTGTTGTTCTTTTAATATTTTTTACAGGTCTCTTACGCAGTTTATGAGCCGGAAAATGGGCACTGCAATGAAATTGGATTGTCCACAACGTACGGTGCTGGTGTTGCGGGTGAGGGGACAGGTTCAAAGCGTATTCAAATCCAGCCGCCAACCCCACTCGCAACTGTTGTTCTCATCGATGCACAAAGGTCTTACCGGGTTATCAAAGCTGATGCAAGTGACGCCGTCAAGATTCTCGTGCCTCAAGGCTCGATCTATCCGCATACAAAATTTTACGTTCCTGTAATGGTCGGCAAGCATGATCACCAATCTATCGTCGCTTTTATTATGAGGTAAGCTACGTGTTTTGCTAATCATTCACGTATTTTTGCTTAAAAAACCGGTGAATCTTCATTCCTCATCATCGGACTAACCTTGAATTTCGCGTGAAAGAAACCCACCTCGGAGCGCATCCTCATATCTGCATATCTAATTACCACATTCATAATCCCTCAAAAAAGAAGGCAACTTTTTCTTGAAAAGTAATCTCTTTCTGGATCTCACTCACACTGCATAGTGAAATGTAAACTTTGCTAAAACAGAGGATTGTCAAGAGATTTTTTGCAGGTCTGGAAAGTTCTAAAGTGGAAATACATGCGTCTTGTGAATAAAAGTCATGTGTCTTCATTTCTACTCTAGTGGTGGTGGTGGTTGATGTCTGGAATTTGAAAAGGAACGCACAAGAGTAATCTAAACAGCTGCTACTACCTCTGAAATGAAGTATGTAGTAATCTATTACAGTCATGGTGGGATCGAGAATGTTGAGTTCTGAGAGCTCTTTAATATATGTTAAAGCTTTTCAAAAAGTTATTCCTGCAACGATCATCGGCGAAGAAGAGGACGGCATTCATAGTACAAAAAAGTAGCAACAACGTACTGAAACTTGAAAGCTTTGACGACTCCACACACACACTTATATTATACTCTTACAGAGTCGCTACTTTTTTTTACTACTTTTCTAATTTGCTCGAACATGATCGGCATTCTCACACAAGAAGGGCTCTCAGTCCTCTGGTAGTTGTGACAGGAAGGAAAAAGGAATCAAGTGAGTTTGTTCAGGCACTCTCACTGGTTGTGTTTTTGGAGAAGGAAAAAAAAGTCATTTTGAGCAATGTGTGTGTGTGTGTGCTCGTACTTTTACAAAGTATGTAAGGTTGATTCCTCTCAGCTTAGCTTAGGTTTTTTAGCAGTGAACCATTGAAATCCTTTTACTAGACATGTGTGTCCTCTATATTCTTCACATGAGGATATAAATGTTCTTACGTGATGAATACATGCACGGACTGACTATGCAATAGGACTTCATCATCAGAATGTTTGCTGTATTTTAGAGCAGATTTATGCAGCATAGAGGAATGATTGATGATTATTAGAGGAGACCATTCCTTTTCTTTCATGGGAGAGGGTACGATGGCAAACTTAAATTGTCCTCCTTCACCTTCCTTCTCCACTGAGGACATTGACTAGTGCTCTCGGGCTCGACTTAACGTCATTCACGGACTGAGTGAGTAGATCTCACGTCTATTTTCACTCGTTTGCATTCATTCTCTCAAGGAGAGTAGAAAAAATGAGCGACTCAGCTAAGAGCTTATGCTCAGTTGAGAGTTTAAAGAGAGAAGATGATGATGGTGGTGGTGGTTGGATATGTATTCATATAAAAACCTTTTAACCGTCTCTTAAAAGAGGGAAAAGAAGCTGGTTTCATTTCAGACGACGCGGCGGATGCTGCTTGTCGTGTTACTCCAATCCAATTCGGTTTTTGGGAGAAGAAAGAGCAAAAAGGAAGGAGAAGCATAAGTCAACCCTGAAATGAATGAATGACAAGGAATGAGCGAGAAATGTAAGGAAAGGAGAATTTTGAACAGAAGTCACTTTTTGCTTTCTTTTCCTACTCGTGCACTCGCTTGCCATGCACAACGTGAGCACTTTTGACTGAGGAGGTGTTCTCGCATCCAGAAGAAGAATGTGTGCAACTCCTCTAGCATAAAAGTTGCAATAGTTTACCATTTAAGATATACCTCAGCACTCGAGGGGAGAGCTATATGTACACTTTCAATTCAAAAGGATTCCTCTCATAAAGGCTTTCTTCATGTGCCTCGCTCTTTTCCAAGGGAGAAGATGATATAAGGGATATTTTATGGTTTGTAGAGGAGCCTTCTTCTCTCGCAAAAAGGCCGTCTTTCTTTTCGTCTTGCATGCGTGAGTGTAATTGTTATAAGGGCAGAATGAAATGATAGAAGAGCCATTGACTTGTGTTTCTTTTACTGTCATGCCATTCCTCTGAAAAAATGAGATCTATGGAATTCAAACACGAGTGGATGCATGGTTTACCCAATTCAACTTATCATTTCCACCAACACTTTCTCAGCACATGTGTGCACGCACTGTATTCAATTCCAAGCGTTTATTCGTGCTGAGTCAGCGTGATCTCATGGAAAGACGTATCCTTGCCCTGATGACAATCGACTGTGGGCAAGTTATAAATATGAATATCTTCTCAAAGTATAAATGACGGAAGAAGGGTTTCATTCAGAATGAATAAATTATGATGTGAAGTGTAATCATTCCACTTGTGCTATTATGCCATTTCAATATCTTCAGATTTCCAAGATATCCCAGTGAGAAAAGTGAGTTTCTCTATAGTCTGGCAAAACTTGCGTTGCCGTTTTCTCTTCTCTCAAGTGGGACAAAATGCGAGTGCGATCTTTGGAGCATTCTGGATTCTCAAAAATATAGCCCGTGAACTTGTACTTGAGAAATATGTTGGAGCCCATTTTCCTTTGATTTGAAACCACTTAGCCTATCGTCAAGAAACCCAGGAGGAATACATTGACGGGATTTTTTCCTTCTTATTTCTCTTTTCTTTCCAAACCAAATAAATCTTGACAACTTGTGTTGACTCAGGAGTATGGCAGTTGCGGCGCAGTATATATTTTTGGTATTGGAGAAAGGGAAAAAAATCGATGAAATTGAATTACTTTCCAATACACTGATTGGAGAGTAATAATTCCACAAGAGATAATGGTTCTTTTTTATGGTATACACTCAGCATTTATATTTTACTTGGAAAAGTCGACATACTTCTGAGAATGTTATATGTGAACATATCGCCATTGTGACGGGGAAAATTAAATGTTGTCGACTGGAAATAACTCTCCAGCACGATATGCTTACGTGAGTGTTCTCTCATGCGAATTCTTTTTCAGTTACAAATCCACCGTTAGGTTAACTACTCATGAATGAATAATGTTCACCATGATAGCAAAAACTAAGCCAGAGCGGGAAATGCTGGAAACAGTTCAAACAACTAACTACATGTGCAGCGTTTTTTCTTTTGACTATTGGAAAGCAGCGTACCATGTTGGCCCAAATAAGAAAATGGAAAACAATACAGTACAGCTTGTATTTTACTCAAAAAAGCGCTTGAGTGGTTGCATGCAATCACGAAAACTTGAACACGAAATGTAGCAGTGCTTCAACAGCGTCACTTGAACTTCCACTCTAGAAGAAAAAATGTATCCGAAAAAAATTTACGGATAACTGTACATGGCAATGTACAATATGCAACCTTCAAGAGGAGGATATACTTCACATGAGTTATTTTAGTCTTTTGTAGAATTTGAAGAAATGCGGTAGACCGTGTAATAGAGGAGAATCTATTTGCTCACGGATTTTCCTCCTTTCCAAGTCACCATTCCAGAAGAGGGATAATATGAAATGTACATTTATGAGTTTGCAAGTGGATAATCACATCTTGTCTTGAGTGTATCTATACTTCTAATGGAATGTGAATGGTTTCGTGGAGAGAGACATGCAAACCCATATATTGCTAGTACATTAGTTACAAGTTAGCGCATAAAATGTCGAGAAACTAGTTACTGTGGGTGTATTTGCGTTACTGATATGAGCTGGAGTATCAACGATTCGTTTTTCCCTTTGTTGTGTGTCATAACCTTCAACAACATTGCAACATTTGCATGCTCTCCGTGTCAACGAAGTATGCCTATTTTTCGCGCGAGTATCAAAAATACAACTTTCCATTGTTTTCTTTTGTTTCCTTTCCACGAAATCATAATTATACTAATCCTTTTGTTCGATTTTTCTTTGTATAATGAATTTCCTGCCAAACTTTTACTTTTTCCTTTTGTGTCATTCCTCTCTTGTAAAGGGTAGCTTGAGATAGGAATTAAATATGGAAAAGCTTTCAAAGCACAGCCAATCGTCATTTCAGACTTGCTTGTCCATATATACTTATGGGTTAATTCATTAGAAAAATGACAGTGCTTCCTAGACAGTATGCTTAATGCCAATTTTCCATCTATTATGATCCTTCTGCCATTTCTAATATGCTTTGGAACGCAAGCAAAACTCAGACACGTGCTGGATTCCTAATTTGTGTCTTCACTCAACTCAAATAATCTACTTTTATTGATGTGCCTGTGAACACAATGCTTCAATCATCTAGATGCACGACTCATAATTCTCAAATGGGAGCAGTAGCTCAAAAAAACGAAGGGGAAATGACAGAAAAAAAGCTACTAAGCAGCTTTAGCATCCTATATTCCTATTTCCTATATATATGTGTGTGAGCTATTCCTGTGCTATATATTGGAAGACTATGTGTGCTCTACCTAATATCCGTCGTGAGCTTGTATGCTCATTCATTCGTTGTATCAATTAACGTCAGAGAAGATGAATGAATCCCTGTACATCTGTCAGATGAAACAAGTGTGTTTCTCCTTTGCCATGTTTTCTTTTCCTGAAAAACTTCTCTTCTCCTCGTTTGCTTTTAGTTTTTGTTGCAAAATAAAAGTGGTAAGAGTAGTTTTCAATTCCCAATTGGATATGTTCGATTTGATGTTGCTGAATGAGTGGCTGTAGTCAGACGTATTATGGAATGGACGTTTGAACGTAAGAAATGTGAGTACGTGAGCTCTAAACAATCTTTTCACTCTTGTCTGCCCAAGTATGCTTTTAATCTTGGAGATTCAAGAGTTTCCTCTTGAAACCTATACATGGCATTCCCGCACACACTCTTCGTTTCCCCCCGTATATGGAAAAAATATTGAGAGAGATAAAGGATATGAAAAGATGTAAGCTTCCGCAACATTCTTTTTTTGCATGATTCCAAAAGCCTCTGTCAAAACAACAAATTCTTATGAAGCTGTGTATCAGCCACATTTTTTCATACTCGTATTGGGATGGGAAACAAGTCCTGTACATCCATTGAGCTAATATACAACCGATGGAATATTTGAGATTACCAAGTGGACAGACAAAGCTGAAAGTTGAACCACAACTGTATCAAGTTATTCGCAAATACCATTCAGAGTAAATTCTAGAGCGGTTTTTTCCCGCAAAGAAGGAATATTCTTTTTCAAACAAAGAATTGATGTGTTTGCTGTGTAATTTTTTTGCGGATAACCCTCTAACCACACACATGCGATAGATCAAAAAAGTAATATTGTTTTATAGACAAGTGTGGCTTCAATTCAGAGGAAATATATGTCAAAAAATTGGAAACCGAAAGCGGATATGTTATGTTATGATCTAGATTATTGCATTGATAAAAAAATGGTATATACTAGGGATATCAAATACCAAGCATAGTCAGATTGTAGTGCATTTTTTGTTGTTGCTGTTATATCATAAAACCATGTTTCCGCATTAGTCTCCCAATTCTTATCTCTTTTTGAGGGTCTGCCTCCTCCAAAAACTACACTACTTGCTCTCAAATAGCACTCAAAACTGACCAAATGGAAGGATCATTTTTGAGGGCATTTGCTACACCCTATTTACTCCCATTATAATGATGATACAATTGAAAGCATCATTGGGAAATGTGTAGCGTCTTGCTTGAGTGTAAGGATTTTGAGAAAGAGTACAACAATTGCGAGATATATTAAATTCCAGTTGCAATCGGAGCATCGCTTATTGGGGTGTACTCACCCAGAATGATGATCATATAACGCCTACTAAACTTTATTTCCATTCCAACCATGCATTCCTCCCTGAGAGAAATACACTGAGCCGGAAACGATGTCAACAGAATGGAGGTCGCGGAAGCTTTGACTTGCACCATATGAATGTATGAAAGAGGAGAAAAGAAAAAGATTCAAATATATGAAATGTTCATTTCACTGTGAGAGGAATTCCGCCCATAGCATAAAAGTTAAAGGTGCTCCTCAAAACCAAGGTGTAGGTATAAAGCGGCTTAAGGGGAAAATACTGCTTTTTTCCTCGAAAACGGCAAATACCATCAACAGAGATGAATCAACAGAGATAACTACAATAAATATGTAGAGGTCCATAAGACAGATGAATTTAGCTGAAAAAGATAGCGAAGAAGAAAGATAAAAAACGAGAAAGGCATTCATTGTAGACAGCAAGCACCCGGTTTTTCAGAAGGAAGTCTATATTTGAGGAAAATAAGAGAGAAGTAGCCACAACCACAGAGAAAAACAGCCGTTTTTCTAAATAAACTTTATTTTCGCTGTAGAGAAAACTGTGAAGTGAGTTATTTGTTCTGATTATTATATACGAGACATGGATACACTGAGACTATGAGGTTCATCAAGGAAAGACCATGTAATTCGGATTGGACGTCAACTATGTATACAATTTTAGTATGGATATATAGAATCTCACCACCACATAAAAAAATACCGAGGGGGAAAGTGATGAGAGAGATGTAGCAGAGGATATGAGTGGTAGTGTCGTCAACAAGGAGTAGCTGGGTCGCTGGTATAATTCACAGCGTTTTTGAACACACTGCACGAGTTCATGGAGTTGAAAACAGAGCCTTTTTCCTTCTATCTTGCACATTTGGTAGAAAAAGCCGAAACGTAGTTTAGTGCACGGCTACACTTGCTACATTCATGAGAAAACTCCATAACTCTCGCTCTTATGCATCATACAAGCAATGTGGTAGTGTGTGTGTAGAGCAATGAACTGAAAGAATAGGAAGACCGTTGGAGACAAAAAGAGATGAAACGGGAATATATTTTTTTTGTCTTCTCTCTTCTCGCTGACTATCTGAGTTTCTGCGCTCTCTCCTTCTGTTCAAGCTTGGAATGCCATATTTAATACTTTCCAGGAACACACACATTTTCTCTATGAAGTTGACACTGGGATGAGGGAGTGTGTGTGTGTGTAGAATCGTCTCGCATTCCGCTTCCTTCCACCAATGACAAATAATGAGCAAATGTTAATCCGTAAAGTATGTAGTACACAAGAGGAGTATACGACCACCACCGCACTCACAGGAAACTTGCATTCATGTCCTCATACGGTTAGTAAATGATTCCATGAAATACAACACCTCTCTCCTTTTTCGTGTATCGAATGTTAACTTGCCTCCATCATCGTCTACTTTGGGGAAAAAGCTATTATGGCGGAGGAGTTCAGTGTTTTAAAAATATGCGTGCTTACCATCCTAACCGACACTTTTAGCATCGTTACTGATACCCACTGAATTTCGGGATGATGTTAGTAATTCAGCACCAGGACCAGCTTCTAGCCACAATCAAATGGGTGTAAACATACACACAATAGCAGGTGACGAATCCCATTTGCTATATAGACACCCACATTGTGGCATTTGATATTAGCCAGGGTGTTCTTCTCACAACTAAAAATGAATAACGCACACAGTTTAGCCACAAAATTGAGAGAAATGGCAAGGAAATGTGTAAATGTCTGTGTGAGTCAGTCATCGCCTGTGTCAAAACATTTACTGGTGGGTTTGCTAGGTATTTCATCACCATTCCCATCTTGCCAGATATAGCAAGAGCGTAGTTTATTCTTGCTCCAAAAAAGGAAGTGGAAAAATGAGCTTTTCAATAAAAATCCTCATCTACCAAACTCGTAAGATTGTTATGAGAGATTGAAACCTACAATGAGTTTGGGGTACCAAGTATGTAATTGGCCCAATTACAGCTCTCATTTCAATTACTTAATATTCAATTTCCCCATACTTGAATTACTCAATAATCAATTTACTCCCTTCAATTACTTCAATTACTGTCGGAAAATTGGGGCTAAAGGCAAGAGGAAATTCTTAGTGTTCCTATTTATCTCAGAATATTTTCCATGCTAAGGAAAATCCGCTTTCTTACACTTGAAATCTGCAAAATCCTAGCTTCGTTTTCGTACAAGTCGAATCCAGGGAAAAAGAAAGAAAAGTTTATATAAAAGCCTGATGCATTTGATTAGTGGGATAAAGCCAGACGTGGTAGGCTTTTGTACCCTCTCCACCACAACACGAGTGTGGGATCTTGTTTGGAAACTCAATTTCTATAAGCTCTCAAGTGGCTCTCCCTCTTTACCCTCATTCCTTCCCAATTTAATTATTCATAACGAGAGTAATAGTTGGCTATATTTTCGAGTAAACAGTGGAAAGAGAAATACCAAGAAATGGAAGAGAACACACTTGTAGTTACCAACCATAAATATTTTATCAAAGTACTAATGAATAAATGGATGAATTCACGAAAGCTCACGAGTGTGTTTCACATAAATGTGTGTCTCAACGCCAGCCAGAGTGGAATGAATGGGCATAGGTATATATCTACAAACATCACAATTATGCTCGACTTGATAGATCTTAAGCTCAGATACTACTTGAAAGATAGTTTTTTTCTTCATCTGGTTCAAAAAACTTCCGCTCTAAACGATTTTGGCAGTGGTTCCATTCTTTACACACAATATAACTTTCGCTTATGTTGATGGATCATTATTTATCACACTTGACGACAGACGAATTGACTATGTGCTTTTCATTGGGAGGAAACGAGAAAAGTACCTTGTTGAAAATGAAAACTACTTATAGTGAATGAATGAATAGAAGACGGTGCTAATTTGCTTCAAGAATTTTTCCGCCCTTGAAAGCAGGAATGAAAGAAAACTGTATTTGAATCTTTGCGACTTTTTGTATGTTTTGTTTTCTTTCTCTCTCTCTTTGAAATTCCTCTTTGTGCACTTTGCAAGAGACAACTCGACAGCTTTGGAATTTTTTCTCTGAGGGATTCCCTCTAATTCGTATGATTTTACCCTTGAATGGAGATCAGTATTCAGATCACGAAATGAGAAAATGCAAAGCGAGTGGCAGAATGGTATTTCATGGTAAAAACTAGATAATGCAGTTAGTTCACATAATAAGGTACATTTTGTATCCAATACCAGAGTTAAACATACTCTCGCTTTGATAAAAGATGCATTTGTTGCTCGTTTGAAGAATGCTTTCCCTTTAGCAGGCTTTCTTGCATGATGCTCGTGTGTGCAATTGAGAAAAACACTTTTTTTTATAAATCTCAATTTACGCAGAAAAATGGGAATATGAATGAAAAGAGGAATGCGAGCAGAAATCATTGCAATCCTAAATTTGGAATTCTTGAAAGGGATTTCGAACTGAAGAGGGAGGACACATACTTTGTGATTATTTAGATTGCATGTTATAGCAAGACCTTTTTGGCAGCTCACTAGCTTAGCCACTTAACGGTTGACATTTGCATTATTGTGTTGTGAGCAGAGAGCTTTAAGCCGTAGGCTTTTTTTCACGTTACGCTTGAGCTTTACAAGCAAACGCGACTGTCAAGCGCCAGCATATTATAGCAGTTGTACATTTGTGAATGACAAGTTGATGGGGTGGAGAGGAAAAAGAGGAAAAATTGGAATCGTTAATATACACTAGGATTGAGTCACTTACTTAAATTCATGACAAAGGATGATGCTTGCAGAAATAGATTAGTAAAAATGGCTCACGAGCGAAGACTGAGGGAAATAAGTTTATGCAAATAAATAAACTAACATGTATGTGTATTTGATTGTATCCAGCTAAAAGCTTCTATTTCTAAATTGTTTCCCTTATTGTGGGCGTTCAAGTTTGGGAGCACGCTCAAGTTTTTAACTAAGCACAAATATAGAGATGCATATCTAAACTAACTCATTGGAAAGGGGAAGCATTGAGCGAAATAAATCACGCTAAGCAGAAAGAGTTATGTTGGGAAGCATTGTTCATGCATTATATTAGAATTATAATGACAAACACGGAAGAAAATAGTACTTACTACTCGCTAAGATTCAGTCCTTCAGGGAGGTAATATTTTTGCAAGTGAAAGAACAAACGTAACTTGGTGTAAAGGGCAGTCCTTTTTCTAAAAAAAAACCTTATAGAAACGGTGACCAGGTTAGAGAAAACATGATGAAATATGGCTCCTGGAATTTATGCTTTAGTAAAACGGATTTTTTTTTTAAAAAAAAGAAGATTCTTACGCTCTTAACCACCACAAAAGAATATCGACTCATTTAGTCTCCTCAGATGAAAGAAGACTGGAGAAAAAGTTGTTTGGAAGTATTAAGATATAAGCTGAATTTGTAATGAAGTGATGAAAATAAACTCTCGGGCTCCTTAGCCTTGAACAATGCGGTTGACAGTATCAGATTTGAGAAGAAGTTGAAGGAATAATGCACACACGTTTAATTATGCTTTATCCATTCGTCAATTTGCTTGCCGATGTGGCGATGTGCATCAATTTTCCAATAACAACTGTAGAAACATCTTCAAATTATTCTTTGACATTTAATAAGTGAGACGTTAAATTGCAATCGGCAAGATAGGCTGACAATAATCTTCTTATCAGTTCCACGCTAGTAATATGATCTAAGTAATATCATTAAAATATTGACTACCTAACGTTAAGTTCGTGTTCAGAGCATCACTTAAAGTTTTTAAAGTCTCGTCCTCGAGAGATGTAAAAACTGTTGATCCACTTAAAAGGATTATATGATTTTTTGTTTTGCGTATATGCATAGCTCTGCATGAGAAATGTCGTCATCGTACACAATCTTCGAGGTAAACTGAAGCAATGAAAAAGTCATTATTTTCCTAGATAAGTGTCATTACTTTGAGTAGATATGCAGTAAAGCAAAAGTAGTTGTTTTTTCCACAATTTTCAATTTGAACATAGTAGCCAAAAAGGTTGAGTAGAGCAAAGGCACTCGTATTTGCAGTCGTTTGTCCTTTTTCTAGCTTATAAAATATAAATGCTCTTGTGCATGTGCACTTTGTAGGAATGGATTTTCGTTTTATTCCATAAAAAGATATTGCGAAATCATTAAAGAGGAAAATAAGTTTGTTCATGAGATTCAATCAAATCCTTACAAGCGGATGCTAAATAATACAAGGAACGCAGGTGTTCCCAAGTCTTTTTTTCGGGTCAGGTCATTCATTATTCTGGGCTCATTTATTTCCTCCTTGCATTGCTTTATCTTTTTTATTTTCCTCTGCTGAAAACGGATTTTGGATTACATTTGAATGAACAAACTTGCCATGTAATAATATGTCAAGTCACGAAACAGCCGGAGCATACTCCAATTTTATACATAAAAATTGTTTCCTACATTTGTCCTTCAGCTAAACTACATAAAATAACCATACACTGTACACAACACATATTTTGATACATGTATTATTTTTATTTTGATGCAATTTTTGATGGAAATATTTTGGCTGAGTTTTTACTGCGTAGTTGCTCTCATGCAAGTTCCACTCTGTGACAATCCTTACATCGTAAACGTTCCACTATGGAAATACCCGGACTGCATGATTTCCACCCTGGAGATGAAAAAAAAGAACATTGATCATTTCACACAGTGAAAAGTCGTATTCAGCTGTCATGGAAAAAGTGAAAAAATTTGTTTTCAGCTCACCAACAGGAGGTACATTTGGCACATTCGAGGAAAGTAACAAAATGAATGAGATGAGAGAAACGTGAAAAGAAAAAGAGCTTTCCTTTTCCCGTTAAGATAACCAAAATTGTAGCCGTGTGGCTATAAAGAAAGATCTAGAGAGAAAAAATGTAACGGTGTAGAAGACATGGATGTTCATGCAAGATTGTGATCACACATACACGAGCATATCTTGATGAAATATGGAAAAGATGTTTCGATCTTGTTCTTAAATAACAAGAAAAAATTACTGTAGCCTTAGAACACTCCTACAAGAATCCCTTCAACTCTTCCTTTGATATATTTGAACTTAGCAAAAACTGGATTGCATGTAGTTGAAACTAGATATAAAAAAATACGTCCTGCTTGAAGCTTGCATTTTAGAAAGAGAAAACCATTTGGTGTGTTCACACTGGGCAGGTAAAGTACCGCTACCCCGCTGATAGGTACAGCTTCAAGGCTGGGGTGGTGAGAGGTGTGTGTGTTTACCTTTAAAAAAATATGTACCCAGTGGTTGATCTCAGAACAAGCTACCTTTTTTCATTTTATGTTGGCAAACCATAGCCCACTTTTTCCTGAGAAAACGACAGGATTACTCGGCTCTAGTAGAGCACTTTCTCAGATGACGAACGGCTATCTCCTGTAATATCTTTTTTGTCCAGAATTTCTCCTCCCTTTTCTCAGCAATCCTTTTAGTAGGAAAAAAAAGAACAAAATATGAAAGACAAGTTATGATGGGATGGTTAAATACCACAAAGGAAGAAGAAGAAAATGCGAGAATTTCCTGCGTTTTTTATCTTCCCCTTTCATCATCCGTTTTTGCCATTGTGTATATAAAGATGAAAAGGGTTGCATAGGATTTTTTGTGCGGATGTGATCGAGTCCTTTTTAGAATACAATGTCATTCTTATTGTCTTACAGAATCATTCCTTAAAGTCTAGCCGAGGAAAATGTCTTTTCCATATTTTTTTTCCTTTGTAGGCTTTTACAATGCATGCTTTTTACATTAAATCTCTCCTTAATATGTTGCTAGGAAAGGAGCAAACAGGCGGTTCCTTGTGAATACTATTTTCACCAAGATTTTGAAAGCAATAACTCCTCAACATGAGGCTTTCCAGCTTCATAAGTTTACCCTTTTTTTTAGTACAGTGCGAATATATAGATTTGATATGGAATCGTAGTGAAAGTCTGGAAAGAGCGCTTTACAGTGGTGGGATAACGACCACCTAATCCCTGTAAATGTTGCATCAAAAAGTTACACCAGCTTTGCAACCACACGTTATACCCTGCTCTCCTGTCATAGAGATGCAAGTTTGATAGGGGAAATCGCTTTTAGCTTTTCTTAACAAAAACATAAAGTCAATCTTATGTTATGTGAGATGGGAACACTGATGGGTCCTTAAGGCTTGTCTATGTTGGATATTTTTGCTCTTGACAAGTAAGTGATACCATTTCAGTTTGCAAGAAAATGTTCTTCTATAATCCCATCTTACCACATAAGGGATTCAGTATGAAATTCTAGTAAGTGTTTGCATACTTTTGGGAGAATACAGGATAAGTTTCAAACTAAAATTTAGCCTTGTCTTTGGCTTTTTTCTGCATTAAATTTTTACATTCCACTCAAATCAATGTATTTTTTATCTCGAGTTTCTTTAGACAGGTTTGAAAAGTTTTGTAAACATTGGCGGCAGAAGTGATGCTTTTGAAAAGATATTGAAAGGGATCTTTTTAAGATTGATTTTTTTTCCGTTTTCATCCGATTTACTTTTATTTTCTATTGCATTCTCGAAAAAAAAACTTGTTTCACTTAACAAAAAATCCTTACTCAATATTACAAAGGAAAGTTAAGCTTTTCTTTTTCATTTCCTGTATTTACTCTTATCACCAAATTAATTTCATAAATCTTTGACAAAAGTATCATCCTCTTTTGCAATATTTGGTAATGTCAAACTCCTGCAAAGCCTTTTCCCCTGACTTTGTAAAAAAGCTTACGATAAGGTATTTGAGGGTAAATCCTAAAGGAATTATTACCAGACCTCAAAATGCGTGTTTGTTTTACGACTCCACTTCTTATAACATCATGCACGAGTCGATCTTGTCAATTGACATAACACAAGTCAAACTCATAATGTGTGTTGTGTGTACCTACTCTAAAAGTTGCATTACAAACACAGACAAGCAAGCATGGAGGTATGGTTTTTAGTGTCACAACTTGTTTACCAGAAGCATTTTCTAAAATAGATACTGTATGATTCGATCTCCCTCCTCGCCCTTTTCTCATTTTATGGGCTATACGCTCAACCCCAGCTTTTACTTGTGTTGGCATCGAGTATCTGTCTATTGCAAACACAACTTTCAAAGTGCCAAGAACAAGATTGTGAAAACACTTTTGTGCGAGAGGGAAGGAAGGGAAGAAGAAAAAAAGTTTTTAGTACACAATTTTTGTATACGCTGTAGATATTTTAGATTCTTTTTTCTTCTCTTCCTCTTTCCTCTCATCTCTTCTTCCTCCCTTGTTGAGTACTCTGGTGAAAGTTGTTGAAAAAGGGGTATTTCTCAAAACAGAGGACCTGGGAGGAGTGAAAAAAAAGAGAAAACCTTAAGTATCGAAATAAGAGGGAGTCAGAGGGAATGATGTTATACGCTTTTATACATTCATTTTGCCCTCCAAGGGCATCATCCTCTTTTCCCTTTTCTACCATCACCTTCCTTCTTCCCTTCTGCTTTCTTTTCATTCTCCTTCCTTTAAAAAGAACCTATATGCGCTATTTAAGAACAAGTGGGAACTCACCAAGTGAAAGCTATATGGAGGGGAAAACATTTTTTCTACTTAAGAAGAATCACCGTACATAAAAATGCAGCTGTAAGTTGGATAGTTGGTTGGAGTTGTGGAGAGCATGTAAGATTACAGGAGAGAATAGTGAGCGTCTCGTTTTTTGTCGTCTTTGACTTACTCTTTGTATTTCCTAAGATTGGACGGGGATTATGGGGAGCATGATACGCCCTTTATATCAACTTGCTATGACTGTGTTTTCATCATCGCTACACGAAGAATTCACAGAGGTGGTCTCTCACTCTCTCTCTCGCAGAGTCACCATGTAGTGTTAAATTGTTGGATTTAAACGTAGCATCACTTTTTCAGTCGTGTATAACTACGACATGGGAAAATAAAAGGGACCTACGTGCTTTTGCATATGAGCCCGGTATATCTATAAATATACGTGTTTTAGAACTCACGTCGTATTTCGAAAGGGAGGGAAGAGAGGTAGAAAAATGCCAAGAGTTGACTTGATCAGAATATTAATAAAAGAGTAAAACGCTCTCACATACAAAGAGACACGAGCCCTTATGTCCTTTGCCATGTGGAATCTGGTAATGGTGAGCTCCCAAGTAGCGTGATGATTACGATAAGTTATGGCCTGAGAGAGGAGGTCTAGAAGGAAACGTATTGTTTGAAAGTCTCCTTGGAGAGGCTCGCTTCTACCAAGTCTTCACAAATATAAGGAAATTAACTTATTCTCTGAGTGAGAGAGCCTTCTTCCACTTGTTATACTTTTGATTTGGGCTCCTTCAAATTAGATCCAGTTGTAGTTTCCCTTCTTTTTGATTTAATGGGGAAAGGATAGAAGGAGGAGTTTTTTTTCTCGCTGTGGAATATGTATCAAAGTAGTTCAAGGGAAGGGATAAAATGAATTATTTAACTCAAGTACAAATTCGATTTCGAGAGATGGAATTTGTATTCCATGTTTTCCAGTGCAATTTATATTCCGTCTTTTCGCTACAGTCTACACAACTCGAGAACTTGTAGCATTCATTCTCATAAAATTGTATAAAGGTAATGGACTTCCTAGACAAATCGATGAATCACCTTGGATAAGTGTACATATCGTGTGAAATGGGGAATTGGCGTAAAAACTGGAGAAGGAAAAACTACTTTCTTCGTATTCATATTAACTCATTTGTGGATTCAATGCAGGTCGTTAAGCCGACATGTTTATCATGTTTCCTCATGTCATGCAGCTCAGGTAAAGGCATTTTTTCCAAGTTCCTTCATCCTCATTGCTTTGTTGTGTATTTTATGTAGAATCCACGTAGGACGATATTTTACAGAGTTTGGAAAAACAGAAAAGTTTTTGGGAGCTAGGGAAAGGAATTTGTACTAAAGGAAAACTTTTCGGCATGCTTAACCAATAGCTTACATTTTTTCCTATAGTTTTCACGTAGTTTACATTGCTTCCTTGTGTTAATAAATACGAGACTTTTTATCTGCTCGGGTGTTAGACAAACAGGGAGTTTTAGGTTGAATTAATACCTAAACTTAAGAAATTGAATTTGAGCAACACACAAGGTATAAATATTCTCTTGTTGAAATAGCTCATAGTTTTCTATTGGACATGAATGATTTCATTTTTGCCGACATTTGGAGCTTGAAACTGTTTCAACAATTTAGCTTTTTTCACGATTTGATAAGAAACTTTTTCTTCAAAAACTTTCTCTTCTGTTATTCCGACTTTTATCCCGATTTGGAAAAAAAGTTTCAACTTTCTCCCCACATCTCTTCCAAAGAATAGAATTTCTATCACTTTACAGGTAGCAAAGAATATATATTATATTGGGTTTGTTCTCAAACAAAAAAAAATCACCTGCCTAAATCTAAAAGTCCTTTAAAGTTTTTTCCCTTTACATTGACTCACCTTTATTTCCCACTTTCTTTTTAACACGGAGACAGCAAATCCTTCATTATAATTTTCCTCCTCACAGTCAACTTTCGAAGGAAGTGGACCTTCTCATTGAAATTCTTGCAAACGAAGGAAAAGAGACATTTCAGTAATGACAACGCTCATATTGCCAAAAAAAAGTGTTACGATCTAAAAAAAAGTTTAATAGAAATCCTTCCCCCTCTCCATTTGCTCTTCCTTCAAACTTTACAGAGTATGCGCGAAAAGTATTTGTAGATTCACCTTTTTTTCAACAAAGGCGTAAGTAATAAACTGATTTGTGTGGGCACATTTGAACATTCTGTCGACATAGATAATCACCACAATGTGAAATATAAAGTAAGCTAGAGCTCCCCAGGCAGTGGTTTTCTCAGTCATGATTATAAAAGAGGTGTTTTTTGGACACTGCCTTGGTCCGCATATTTCACATACATGTATACCCATTGTCATAGGTATCATAAACTTAATGTTGTATATTTTTTATCTACAAAAAAAGTGTAACATTTCCTTACATATTTTTCCTCTCTCTCCCTCTCTTCCTTTCTCCATCTGCGTGTTCTCCAAGATGTACTGTGAAGTGTAAAAGCCGTCAAATAAATACAAAAGATACATACTTACTTTTTTTCTTGTCATGTAAGCACCTCTAGACAGATGCTCGTAATGTACACTTGTTCGTGCAGCTAAGTGAACACACCTTGCTTCCCTTGGAATATTGCTTAAAGTTTTTTTCCCTTCTTGTTCCTTCCGCATGAGAAATTCACGTAGATCTATACAACTCTATAATGTATATATGAGAAAGTGTGATGGAATTGAATGGCAGGGTAGGAACAAGAAGTGACAACGAAAAATGTAAGTCCAGGCCTTCTTGTTCCATCCACACGTGTGTTTTACTCTTGTATGAAGGGATGTTGTATCTAGCTGCATGCAATCATATGCTGCTCTCACGTAATCCAGCTATTATTGTGTTTCTTTTTTGTTTCACATGAATCCATGATAAAAATGGGGAAAGTACTTACATGACAAAAAGGATTGTGATACTCAAACTAAGAATAAAAGGTTCCTTGGGACCACTGGTGATGATGATAAGTCTATTTCAAGGATTTCACCTAGCGTGCCTATTTTTTAAATATGTGGTGTGGTGTGGATATATAAGAAGCTGTGATGGTCTAAAACACACCTATGCATCATAATATGAAGAAGTAGTAGTTCTCTTGACGCCCTCCATGTTTCCTCTTTCTCTCTTAGGCTTTCGTCTTTATCTCTTTGTTCTTGAAAAAGTAGGACCGTTTGGTGTCTCAAGCGAAAATACGTGTAGCCGCAATGTCTCGCTTAGAATATTTTCTTTTTCTTTTCTATCTCTTTGTTGTAAAGCCGGTGTAAGAGGAACATGTGAGTAGTCTTAAATAAGAAGAGAGGAGAAAGAGAGAGAACAAGAAAAATGAATAAAGAAAACTGGATCCACAATAAAAGAAATTGATACTGAGGCTTGTTACTCTTCTTCAGTGGTTTTCTTTTTAGCTTGAAGTGATGCTCCCGCTTTCCCTTGAAAAAAAGCTACTTTCATATACGATGGGTGTGCCCGGTGGTATGGAGACCAAACCCTGTAAATATATTATTATTACCTCAGGAAAAAAAGGTTGAATCTTTAGTTGGATAGATTATGGTTTCTTGCAGTTTCGCCTTGTCTGAGAGATACATACTGGATATTATGATAATGCAGACAACATAAAACACGTGCGACTATCCTTGAAAAAATGTAAGGAGGAAGGAGCGGGCTGAAATCGGGCGCAAAACATGGCTCATTTTCACATATGCAATTGCATCCGTTGTTTCCTTTCCATGCCAAAAATAATCTTTGTGAGTGGTGTTGTAGCGTGCTCGCCTCTCTATTTTTACTTGAAGGAAAGCAACCAGGGAAAGTCTATGATACGTTCATTTTTTGACCTTATCGCAAATGACAAGAAATGTTGCTTCCACGTATGTATTGATAAGATAGTTTGCTACCACCGTTTCTCTAACATATACACATAAAATGTGCTTCACGCTGGAAGCAAAATAAGCAGCTGCACCAGGAGAGGGTTGAGGAATGCATAATACATGCGAGCACTTGATGTGCTGGCATGAACTTTTTTTTTCTCTTTTACTTTTTCAAAAGGATTCCAAAGTCGTTGAAAAATATGGAGGGTAGACACACACATATTATGCACTATAAATGTATATATTTGTTTATGACTAGTTTTTCGGCTATTTTTACCCTAAACCAAGGTACATTGTGTGAGAGGGAATAAGTGTTCGAGAATAGAACAGACACTTTTCACTGATTCCCTTGGAGGACACACACACACATATGTACATAGATATATGCATAATGTCTCTGTTAGATTACTCCAGGAAGCATGCAATATGCCAAAGATCGATAACGTGAAAGACGACACAGTGCATGCACTCAGACAAACACGAGCAACAGAAAGGAAGCAAGAATGGTTTTTCTGTTGAAGAAAGAATAATAATAATCTAGTAAGGCATGGAGACAGAAAAAGAGAAAATTCTCCCTTTCTGCGTACCCCTCAGCGCTATGCCATTTCAACTGAATCACTCCAGCTTTCTAGGAAAGTAAAAGTCAGGCAGTGTGGAATGGCGGGCAATTATGTTTGACAGAAGTAGCTCTCTCATTCTCTCTTTCTCTCAGTTTCACACGCTGCAAATGTTCTTTCTCAAGGTTTCTCTCTTGTTTCGAATTGCTGGAGATGTGATTAATGGGGGAAATCAGGAGGATGACTTAAAACGTTCAATGTGGGATAGAAATATATATACCTCATTATAATTCCAATTATGAAAAATTTTCATATCATTTCTTTGTTATAAACGAAAACTTCTGTTTGCTTTAGGACTATATAACAAGTTAGTGATGAGTTAAGATTATTTTCTTTGAGAAATGGAAAAATCCAAAAAAAACTTCCATGTAAAATAAATATAATAGAGACGCTTGTACTCCCTCAGGCACTAAGACCAATTTTTGAGCAAAGCGTTTCTTCGCCAAGGAAAGGAGAAAGAGAAATTGATGAAATTAAAATAGAAAAAAAACTCACAGTCAATGTCACATGTTACCCACAATCCTCCCTATCCCCGTTCCATTTACTTGGTTCCTGGCTTATTATATAACAAATACAGGAACATCGCCGCCAACCACACATTGCTCTGCTTTTTAGAAATAAAATGGGAAAACTGCCATGACAGTTTATTTACGCAACATAACACGCCAAACAAAACACAATATATACATGTGTACACGTCAACTTATAAGAGCATACATGTATTTATCATTCAAAGGGTTTGTGAAAGTGAGTAAATATTGAGTCGGAAAGGAAAACACAATGAAAATGGAGTTGAAGCAGGTTGTTTTCTTCTTCTTTCATTGCAAGAATCAGAAAGAAAAAGCAGATATAGGGGTATAGTTGAGAGCGTGCTCTAGTTTGGCATTCTCAATAGATTTTTTCCCCTCGTTGTGGCGTTCCTCTTGAAATTTAAAAACTCACTATTGTGCAGACGACAAGGAGCTAACAAGGTGTTATATATACGGTTGAGAATAGATAATGGTGCCATTAGCATCTTCCCTCTTTTCTCATACATACCCTTTAATTATTGAGCTTCTGTGCTTCTGGCGAAGGATTCAGCTTTTGTTCCTCAAGTACATTTCCTCCTTGCTCTTTCCTTCCTTACTGTCATATCTGTGTTGTAGGAAAAAGGAGCCTTTGATAATGGGACCACTCACTTCTCCACTTTTCATCTATCTCTCCGGGTTCAAATTTGGAGCAGCACTTCCGGTCTTGGAAAATGCTCATTGAGGCTCACATTATGGTTATGGTAATGAAAATGAAAGCTAGGCCAAGCGAAAATAGCAGTGGTTTGAGATGGCAAAGGTAGGCAAACGTACGGATTTGAGGGGAGAAAGGGGATTGGTGCGAAAGGGCATCCTTGCTTTTCCATTCTGAGAGGAGACTAGGTTATGCTAAAATTCCAAGAGTCGTAGTCTCTTGCCTTGATTCCATGTCATTCTGACGGAATGAAACCCCCAAAACGAAGCTTTATGGTGTAGTTTGCTAGCACACGTTGGACGACTATGGTTATTCACATTGTTTAATTTTCTTAATAACTTTTCTCAAGGAGAAGAGACTAGATAAAAGATGGTCGTTTGCGTAATGGTGCTGGCATACTTGTATCTCATATTCTATACATATTCCGTGTAGACATTCCTTCAAAGGTTTTTAGGCTTTCCTTCCTCCCTCCATAATTGCTTCCTTGTCAACTTTTGATCATAAGCATATTACACCAACCACAGAGGAACTATTGCTTGGTTCGATGAGCAAAATGAGTTTAAAGTACTAAATGGAAATTTTTGATGATGAGGAAGCGCTAATTATTCCTCAAATCTGGTTTATTCATTCAATACCTGATTGATGGCATCTGGCTACTCACCCCTGTACAACTTTGTAGAGACGGAATTTAGCCACACTCCAATTTGCAATGATTACGGAGTCTAAACCAAGAGAGAAAATATACACCTAATTTTCTACCCGATATGGGCATATTCATCCAACATAATCTAATAAACTATGAGTGTGTTCTCTAGTCGTTGGGAATCTTCCAGATCCAAAGGTACACATTTGGTCTACAGTAATGAACACAAATTATCAAGGAAATTACTTACAAGCCAAGGTTGGTTGTATGGAAAGGAGTGAAAGTGCGAGAAATGCGTGTACTAAATGAAACTTTCACTCCTCGAAAAGGGAACCATGTAAATTGATCAAAGCAAAAGTACACAATGTAATTAAGCATACTCTCCAAGCAACGCAACATTCCCGAGTTTAATTACAAACTGTCGAGAGAATTTAAGGGCGTTAGGATTGCGTGAAACTACAGTGTTAAAATTTTCCGTCGATTTCACATTTGTGCCCACACTCTTTCTCTCGTCAAGGCTAGAGCTCACCCTAAAATTATACTAGCTGACTCAACGCTGTTTCCTATTTAATGTAATATTCTAAGAAGCACCAACGTCAGGATTTTTTTATCCCTGGTTTAATTATGCCACGTTTGGTAATTTCTTGCTTGAAATAATAATGTGTTGAGAAATTGTGCAATTAAATGCCTGAGCTGGTTCCGTTGAGGTATCTTTCTCAAAAGCATTGACTAGAGGGGTGGCATGAGAAATTTTCAGTTTTAGGCAAACTTTCCAGTACATGATGTTTGTTAAATAAAGATAACAATCACGTCCACATAGATTTCCCTTTTTTGTAGATATATTGTCATAGATGTCCTAGCCAACCAACACTTTGTAGCTCATTGACAATGTATATTAATGTCTAGTACAATTTCCATAAGTCGGCCTTGTACTTTTTGGCAAGGAGTTTAAGACCTCGGGCACTAAAGTTACTTAAATGCAAATAAATCATTCTTCTAGTTCACATATTGCGCTTCATTGCAAATTTGCAAGTGATAAAATTCTGTCTACAGTAGTTTAATGCATGATATAACTCAAAACGGTGGAGAGAGTATTGCCATGAAAATTGCAACAAATTTGAGAATTTTGCCCATTACACAGGATTCAGTTCAAGGTACAAAACTAGGAATAGCTCGTGTAAAAGTGTAAACATACATGCACTTTTTTTATTTGGCAGAGAGGATACAATATCCTTTTCTGTAGATTTTGAGTACGATACAGTCTTCTGGAATTTGTCCAAACCCGAGTTTTTTGGTTGTTTGCTGTTTTATAATGACATGTTTTTAAACCTACTGAATAATCAATTCAGCAACGACGAAAAAATATATTCGCAGTTGTGCTGCTAGCTACTACGCCACCAATTTCACAACAAAAGAGATTTAGTGCTTAGAAAGGAGAGAGGAGGTTGAGCACGATATTAACAACAAGGACAAAAGCGAAATAAAACTAGGTTGTAGAATAAGGTGCATTTATTTTCCGAAAAAGGAAACACTACAACTTTAATAATGCATTTTCTTCGGTCCGGAAGGCAATTTTGAATTACCCCATTATTTTATAAAAGTACTACATTCACCAAGTAATTACCATGACGACGTGTCTTCATGATTTAAACAAACTAGTACATCCAACTAAATCAGCGTGAACATCATTACTCAGCCTTTTGTATCCTTTGGCAAACCAATGATTTCAATAATAACCAGCTCAAATCTCTAGAGGAAAGGGTGAAGGGAGTTGAGGGATTTTAATAATATTTCTCTGTCTGCTTGATCAAGCATGAAATGAAAATGGTATACCAATTCCAGTTGTTTTGATGCTCAGGAATCCAACCAATGTAGGCAATTTTCCTCCCATCGCAATCCTACAATTTATGCAAACATACAAAAAAGAAATGAGCGAAATCAAAGCAGCAAACAAAAAATCCCTTTGATTCCACTCTTTCTGATTGTAATACACAAGCACATATTTATCCGCATTCCACATATATATGAAACCTATGGTATGCAGATGGAAAAAGAGATAAAATGAGGGGAAGTGAAAACTCTCCAGCAATGTATTAAAAAGGCAGCATGTTTTTTTCCTCCTATGGATGAGCTCGCATATTCTCCACTTTCCCCGGAAAAAAGCTCCTTTTCCTTTCTCTCTCTATACATGTGGTACATCGTCCAACCGCATTCCACATAAATTTCTACTAGTTTTATTAGTGTATTATGCTAACTTTTCATTACTCCGCAGCCTTCGATAACAAAGTTAACCATAATTTTCTCTCTGGTTTTTCTTAGGGCAAGAGTAAAGAGCGGCCTTCGTATAATTGGGATCGAGCCGAACACTGACAAAATGTGGAACATCACAACTGACTTTAATCCACGACGAACCCATGCAACTATTACAGCAGTGAGGAAATTCGATCCTCGTTTCCAAGATCCGAAAAGGTAACAACATTACCATGTGAAACTTTACGTATATTACGTATAACAAGGAAACCTGACGTTTTCCCTTTTTGAAAAGTGAACCAAACTCATAGTTTTATAGGAATCTTTGTGTTGGAGAGAGACAGACAAAAAAGTGAAAGCAAAAATTATAAAAGGAACAAAGCTTTATAAGGTGTTGTATGCATGTATGCAAGTAAAATCCCGTTTTCTCTCCCGCTTCTCCTCTCATCCTCTTTCCCTATCCAATTTGCATAATAACATTTTTGTTTCTTGATCGTACGTATAGAAAGTAGACGAAGGCTCACTCAAATTTATTCAGTCACTCAGTTGAACCTACGTAAATGCTTTTATTGTAAGGACCCAGCGTGTATGCATATTGTACAAGATGGGAGCCAAAGTCTGGTCGTCTTCCTTTTTCGTGAGAAAAAGGGAGAGACAGAGCAACCTCAAGCAATCTTTTCACAACTTAGTGCACAGTGCTAAATATATGGAACAAGTCTCCCTGCTCCATTAACCCATAAATATACGGCTTCCATAAATTTACATTCATTTTAAGGGAATAATTTCCATTTATCTTCAGCAACCAGCTCACTCCACGATCAAAAATAAATGAGCGAAGTGTGCTGAAAAGGGAAGCGACGCCGAGTCATCAAAGTAAAAGGGAAAGGGGGAATGCCTTTGAATAAACTCTAAGTGGCCAGCTTACCGTCAAATATTAAGTGGTTTCTTGGTTGACACCATCATCCCATGGTGCGGTCCTTTAATTTCAGCATTTGTTTGGTCATGTTGCTAATTTCCCTTTTTGATTATTCATAATCAAAATCATGTTATCACATCATTCATATTTTATCTTGTATCCTTTCTCTAACAGCATAATTGCAAACATATACATGCATACGTATACTTTCTATACTGCTTACATCTTCAATAGAACGCTAATGAGAATAGGGATTTATAAGGAAAGTGCAATCAAACCCCAAATGAATTCCAAGAGTGTTGAAAATTGATTGGACGGAGCTAATTAAAACTGAATTCATGCAGCCTTCACATATTTATACGATAAAATGCAACCGAAAATCCCCCATCTTTTTTAGAAAGCACATCTTGCCAAAAAAATCCATTCTGAGTTAAATAGAAGGTAAATTTGAGTTCACCATCAGGACTACTAGGCTGTGTCAATTATTCAAATTCCTTCTATGGAATGTGGCAACTGGGGCTAGTATACGCATCCCAAAAATGGTAGGGAAACACTATAAATATGTCATTTACATGCAAGAACTCAAAAAGCTTCCTAGTTCACTATTACATGTTTTGCATTTTCATACCTCGGTCATAGGCCACCCACCAAAGCAGGCGTGTGCATTGTTACACGGTGAGAATGAACGCCAACGCTGAGTGATTTCGCAATTGAATGACTTTTTTTGTCAAAGCATGCTTGTTTCAACCTCAATTGGATGTACTCAAATTACCGCATTGTATTACAAAATAATGCTTGCTTTTTTACCCCATTGTCATTTTTCCCTTGTGCATGTTGGTTGAATGACATTCGAGTGATTTTGTTTGTCGAGGTTTCTCTCCTTTTTTAAAAAAAAACCAACAACTTTCCCACTTCAATATTTGATTTCATTTTTGCAGCACCGACATAGACGAAGTTTTCAACTGGATCCTTGAAGCGTCAGAGGAGGCTGGAGATGATCTCGACAGAGGAAGAGTTGTATGGATTCTACGCTACGTTATTCAACCGTCTGCTGATCCCAGCTGGATGAAGAAAGACCCATTTTCCAATTTTGGCGATGAGCGACACAAGCTAACAACAAGACTGGAAATACAAAAGGATGACATACAAGCTGTTTTGCCAATTGCAAAGGTACGTCACATTTCGTCAACAAATATCTCAAAAAGGCTAAACCCTGACTTTGTTTGCGTGAGGGGTTTGTAAATAATTTGTTTTCTGGATATTACAACTTGGCTCATGTAGCTTGCATGGAGAAATAAACTATTTACTGACTTGAAGCGAATATCTGAAAATCGTTTATCTCAAATAAAGTAGTAAATTTCAGCCTGTAATGAGCAGAGTATATGAAAAGTACGAAAAATTCGACATCGTCAAAGTCAAGTCGGAAAGTCGTAAATTCATTTGTTTAGTCAAATGTGAAACGTATTATTTGTAACCCAGATGAGAAAACATTCGTGCATTGCGACGTTCACGTTACCCCTCTACAGAATTATTTAGATCGGAAACCCCACCCCAGCACAACTGCTATTTTTGCAACTTGCAATTTTTTTCTTCTGTGGCATGTCGAGAAAATCTTTGGAAAAAAAATCCGACTCCAAGAAATCATTCAAAACTCGCTCAACAGGAACTCCAAGCTTTTTCATGGATGAAAGGATAAATGGTTCAAAAGAAAGTAAGATATATATTCTATCTGGCATGTTTTGCAGAGTTGGGAGGTCGTAAACTCAGCTGTATTAAATGGGAAGCAAGTGTCGAGAACTATGAAGATTTTTATTGTCAGCAGAGCTGGTCAAGTAGCAGATGTTACTCTACAAGCGTCTTGTCGCTCGCTGGATGAGAGTGTTCTTAAAGTAAGTGTGCACTAAATCATTTTTTAATTTTACTTAAGAAAGCCAGACGGCTGAGTAAACTTGTAGTTCAAAAATAGCATGCAATATCGATTGGGGGCACCTATAATAAAAATCACAGCGTTCGAGTTCGAAGAAATAGGGTTTCTTGAGCTGTTATAACGCGAATTTTTATTAATTATATACATTTAATATGATTTAGCGTGATGGAGGAACATAATGTTTGCTTCACGCGGAGCTGATCCCATGCCGAGTTGCATCATCAGCTTTTGTACAAAACTGCATGCTAACGATAACAAAAGAAAAAGTTCTGCTTCATGTTTTATCTTTAATTACTTGACCGGTTTTGGGAAATGTGTGTATACAGTATACATACTTGATTCATTTACTTGATTTAATCTCAGCTTAGCTGCTTTCACTAGTAAAATTCACTCTATTATATTCATACTTATAATATTTACTGAACAATACAAATGAGACATAAAAGAAGAATTAGAAAAGCCCCAATACTTTTTTCTCACCGTGTCCACCATACTTTTTCTAACAAACAAGCCAAAAAATTGCAATGATTGGGAGTTAATGCGAGCTTCCAATGCAACAAGCCTGTATAAACCTATAAACATGTTGAATTACTGGCACAAAGAGAAAAATAATGAATCTTCTTGATTGTCTGTAAAAGAGGAATAGATTGAAGCTGAAATTAGTCACTAATTAGACTTCACTTGAGTCTTCTTGGGAACTAGTCAGATGATGCGACACGGTTATCTCAATAATGCTCTTAGGAACAGAGCCAACTATACAGCTCTCCTGTCCAATCTGGTTTCTTCTTAAGGATTGAAATCTCTTTTAGAAGAGCATTGCATTATTTGTAGTCTTCCCCAATCCTTCAATCTTTGTCTCTTTTTACTTTCCTTTTCCGTCGAGATATATGGTTGTATATATGCATGCTGGTACTGAGGGAGGGGATACAAACTTTTTTATAGTTTTCTACTCGATCCAACTGAATTGAGTTGAATGTACGTGTTATTCCATTGCTTCAGATGTGTGTTTACAAATTCCATGTGCATTTATTTTTCTTTTATCTCCTTTCTTAAGTACCTAATGGGCTCAGAGAGTATGTCTATTCCACTCAAAGAGAGATTTTTTATTTACCTTCTGTCTTAACGTGTTTTTCACTTGTGACCGGTTGAGAATCTTGATCATCTTGTTGATTATTGTTTCACCAGAAAACAGTATTTGCTTTCACTTTATTCCCCTGTGATGTCTTGATGATGCGAGACCTTACATTTGTACATTTTGTGGATATTAGCTTCCATTCCTTTTGTTCATAATGCAGCATCCCCGCCCGCAGAGTCTCTTTTTTCCTTGTGGCAGGTTATATTTGATTCGTTACGTTATTTACTGAGGGTAGAGGTTTATAAAGGAAAATTTATTGAAGGCTATTGTACAACTTGGAATTATTGTCAAGAGAAGAGTAGATCTATTGGAAAGAGAAGAAAAAATGGTGTGTGGGTTGACTCCTATAAAAATATGACATTCTGTAGAAAGCTGCAGAAAGGACACTCAAAAATATTGAGCTACACCAGAGTATTTTGTAGGTACCCTTTGGATTTCAATAAGGCACAAATATGTGATGAAATTTTCTAGAGAAATAAATTAAACCAGAAAATGTAGTCTAGTCCAAGTAATAGAAATATGTGTTGCTGTGTGGTAGAATTGCCACAGGACTGTGTACTCATGGCATCCTACCAAAAGACTCAATACTTGTAAGAAAAAAATTGTGTTCATCCAGACACAACCCATCACCTATAGCTCCTTTCTCCATGTAAATAATCTATATGAAGTGCGAGCCATATTATTTTGCCACTAGGGCAAATTCGTGTACCGTGAACAACCAAAGTGAAACTTGTATGTTTCAATACCTTCTGGTTATTATGTCTTCATGCATAATACACAACAATCTGCTGTACGGCCATGATTGTATTTTCTTCTTCTTCTTCTTCATATATGAACATATTTGATACACGTGCCAAATTCTGTTCTCAAAGGGCCATGTCTACTTTTCTTTCGTCGGACGTTTTTGTGGTTGCAACTCAACCGAATATCGAAATCAGATAAAGTTGTGAGAGATGCGGGATATAAGAAAGTAGATGTTTAGATAGGGAATATGAAAACCTCAGTTGTTCCAGTGGTATAAATTGTTTCTATGTGTTTAGTCATATTTACTTTAGTTTTGTCGACAGCCTGATAAAATATGAATGCACATATGCCCACGTACGCAAGATAAATAAGTAAAGTAGTTTCCGCTTGCTTGGCAGGTCTCAGGGCAAACGTGATGTGTCAGCGTTCACCAAAGTGATAGACGTTCAAAACGATCAACCCTCAAAAGATCAAGGACAGCAACAGCAGTCTACCAAGGGAACGCCAACTACTGTCAACACTCTTAGCTCGAATTATGGACCCACGGTGTCAGAAGGGGAAAAGTTGATTGACGAATCATGGAAGACACACGAGGACAATGGCGATGATGACGATCATATCATCGATCATTTGGAAGAAACTGATCTAGATGATGCTGACCTAGAAGACAAGTTTCATTGTCGGCCGCGCTATCAACATAGTCGTATTGATGTAAGTTTTGAAGCAATTTGTATTTATAATGATAACGACACAAGAGAATGACGTGGTTGGAAAGGGCAAAAGGGTCATTTTGGAAAAATGCAGTTTGTATCTGGATGCTTTAACGAGCTTAGCGATAGGCTATATATGGTGGGAGCACATCATATCACTCATAAGTATCTACGTTCTATCCCAAATATGGTGTTTTGCATTGATTGAATAGCTAAACTCGAACTTTTTGACATTCCGAGGCTCCTTCATGAGCTAGCAATCTTTATACCTTGATCGTATTTCTCTGGCATCTGTTATATGTCCGTGCTCCTCATCAATCCAGCTCAAACCGTCCAGTAGTTGTCGGAATATTTAATGGCAGACGACATATAGCTTGTGGTAGCTCATTCGAAAGTTTCTGACAACGCCGCGTGTGTTTTTGTAAAATTCAGTATTCGGTTTTTGTAGCAACTGATTTCTCCAAAACCTGCAACCTTTTATTCAGAGTTTACGTATACTTTTATTTGCGGAATATCTGATGAAATGTTCAGTGTGAAGTTCGAGTCACCTTACTTACCAGCCAAAAAATGTTTTTTTAAAAGGAACTTTTTATTACATCTACCAGGAAGGGAAGTAAACGGAATGGGAGTGTGCTTTCTTCTCGGAAAAGCGGAAAAAATATGATTTCAAAGACAAAACTTTTTAATGTGTTACTCAGCACGTATCATCATTCTGCGCAGCTCTCTCACATGTTGTATGTCAAGCATGCTTGCGACGTCTTCTTGTCTGTTGATACACTTTTTTACTGTTATTATCACTCGAATTATTATTATTTTTATTATCATTATTATTGCAATTGTTCCTTTCCGTCTGTCCATGAATACGCTGGGAGGAGGGAGAGGTTTGTTGCAAAAGTAGAAAATGAAATGAAAGCACTTAAATGAAAAAGTTTTATTACTTCTGTTTTCACTATAATTTTACTTTCCGTGAGAATGAAAGCACATTTTAGTACTGCACTACGTGGTGTGAGTGTGATCTGCTCCAAATGCATTTTCCTCTTTGCACCATTCCTTGCACGAGTAAATGTCGCTCAGAGGTGAAGATTAAACAAGCGAAAGGAAAAGTGAGGAAGTGTGTAAACTTTTAAGAACTTTTAGATAGAGAAAAGTACACAATAGTGCCAACACTGTTTACAAAAATAAATTCACCTTGGCAAAACTCAAACAGTTGCAGACACGCAGAACAATAAGAGCCTCGTATTATTATCATTCCTTTTATTTGCAAAAAGTTGATATATACACTTTTTAATTAATTGGAAACTTCATAATTAGTATTTACTTGAAATTTACTGATGAATGTTGATGTTGTTGCGATAACTAATCATCTATCTTTAGTTTTCTTTTTCGATGGAAACTAATTTTAAACTTTTCATTCGCATGTACGTAGCAGCTCATATGGTGGTGCGCACTAACGCAAGCTTGGGTTAGGCTAGACTTCTTAATCCACAAAATGCTCTTGTATTAATATTAACCTATTTCCTAACATGCATTCTGCAAATATGAAAACCAAACTGCCTAAAATAACCAACTTAGCTAAATAAGTGCACCTGATTTATGCCACTTTTAGCCACTTGGAAGTGGGCGGTTAAATCGGTAAACTTTATCCGAATAATAAATTCGATTTCATACAACAATCTCTGTACTTTTAGTTTGGTACAGAATAAAATATATTTTGGCGTCGATTATGTACAATACTCTTGTATCTCATAAAAAATGTCCTTATGCACGTTAGATAAATCAAAAAAGATTGAACCAGTAGGAAATACAGTAGAAAGGAAAGCCCTGCCCTGCTGCCGACCAGTCTGGATTATTTACGGCTTTGGTTTAGTATTGTGTGGTCGTGTGTATACTACCTCATATCAGAAGGATTATTTCACGCATACTACTCTTTTTTTTGAAAATGGAAGCATCCCACAGATTATTATTGTATCTGACAAATTTATTTCTTTAATAGTCACACCATTTGCAAAAAAAATTGACAAAATTCGCGGACAGAAATGACGGAAAAAACCGGTAGCAAGACGTAGATCATGGTTTTGTTTATTCTCAAGTTGTGCGAAATTATAACTTGTATATATATTCTCCATAATAAAGTTTTCACTCTTCTAGTTTGCATTATCACATTTCACTTCTCATTAACTTTTAAATTATTTTTCCCAGTTTAATCATACTTTGTGGTGGCAATGTGTCCCTTCATATAAATCCAACTGCAAAAGGGAAACTAAGGGATGTAGTGAATATATAGCTCTTTTCCCTCGGAACTAACTCAATATCCCCATTTCCTATTCTACTCTCCAATATCTGGAACAGTAGGAGGTTGTAGTCTCACAGAGGGACTACGAACGCCAGTCTTTTTTATCACCAAGGGCTTGTAGGGCTTTACATCTGGAACCAGCTTCATACGACACGGACTGCTTTCTTTCACAAAGATTTATGTGAATCCTAGAAAAAAGAGGAAATTTAGCCTTTGCAGATGAGCAGATGATGCAAAAGGAAAGCAGACCAGGGAGGAGTAAAAACAGAATGCATGACCAAAAAAATACAGAGTTTTATGTAAGTTATGATTCGTATGGAAATGGGTAAATGGTGGAATAAAATTAAAATTTCATACGTCGAGCTCTAGGATGAGTTGAGCATGAGTTGGGAAGATATCCCAGCTATAATGGGATGAGGCAGGGATACGTATAACATTTGGAGAGATATTTTTATAAAAAAAAGTCGTGATGAAGAATCGCGGAAATATGTTACTCGTGCATTATGTAGTAAGTACGTAGTATATAATATATATACGACAGTACAATATTATCTACAGGGTGATTCTACATATATGAGGAAACTATCAAAGGCATGTTGGTTGTCGAGCTGTGTATAGTAGTCATCATAATCATGATCCTTAGGCAGGACCCAGTACACCCTTTGAAATATACACAGATGTGCCTGTACACTACATTAAATATGGTCCCTGTACAATTTCAAGCCGTCTTAGAGTTGAAAATCTCCAGTGGAAATTGTACGTGACAAGAAGAGGAAATGATTGGAAATGTATGAAAAAGGGAAAAAAGCCAAAGTGGATTCTGGATGTGATGTCTGGTCTCTTTCTCTCTAGCTCAGAGTGTATGAGTAGGTGCAGGAATCCGGTTTGAATTCGGAATGTTCTATTTTTCTCATTTGCACACTCCTCCTCCATCCCCCTTAAATATATTGTTTCTGCATTTATATGGATGTTGTTTATAGGAAAGAGGGCCAGGACCCATGCGGCATAGAGATGGGTACGATTTTTCATTTGATTTCGAACCAACCAATGTTAATATTGAGTAGAGTGGTATTTTAAATGATAGCGCCTGATATGACGCCTCAGAACACATATTAGAAAACATATATAGTGGTTGTGCTAGATTCACTTGAAAGGTTTCTTGTTTACCGTTGTGGAGAAGGAGATTTTTGTTTGTTTGAAACTTATTCATGTGGTTTCCTATGCGCTGTGGAATGTAATATCCCAGTGCAAGCATAAAGAACGCTTCATGAGTTATTTATCTTGAAGATAACATAACTTGTGCCTGGAGATGTGGGATAGCTAATGTAATTTCACATTGCCCTTTGCCCCTTCGTTTTTCCAAGAGTGAAAGCTGGAACTAGACCTGACGTTATTTTGATTGATGCTCTTTCTAGGTATATTCTCGCTTCTTGGCCCAAGATCATGATTCCGGACGAACGTCTTACTTTATCTCAAGGAAAACTTACCTGAAAGTAACGGATTTGATATCGGACTACCTACGTGTGTCAGATTCACAAGTTGCCGTGATCAAAGGAGCATCCTCTCCTGCAGTGCAAGGCACAGGATCTGGACGAACCGAGGTTCAAGTAAGTCTTTAACGATTTATTTTCTCTTTTTTTTTCGAGCTCACTAACAACAACGCTGTTGCCAGAGAGTATACCTAAGAAATTGTGAAAACAGTTGGGAAGAGAGGAAGGAGTGCGTATGAGGTTAAGAACGTGACAGGAAAGCGTCGAAGACTGCGATTGAGCAATTCATTATGGGATTGAAAAGTTGGCGGAGTAACTTTGAAAAAAATATTATGTACTTTCAGCATCAAGGCAGGGAAATAGATATGATGATATATTTCTGTTAAGTGATGTTGTACTGTAATTTCCTCTACACTATATAGTACGTTGCTTGTGATAGATTAACGTTAAATATAAGGATGGTGGCTGGTAAACAGTAAAAAAGGCATTGATCGGATATAAAAAAAACAAGTAGATACATAAAACAGATCCCATGTACAAAGTACAATATGCTTAACCCTTTGCCCACGCTTATGAGAGGAGAATTGCAATTTGCATCAAGCAACTTATCAAAGCAGAAGCAAAAACCTTATAGTCACTGTCCTACTCCGTCGAGCCTCACAGAATGGCTTCTTCAAAGATGGCTTTCAACAGGGGCGTTGATGGTGTAATGGTTTGCATATGATTACTTTTTGCCCTTAAAATATTTGGATATCGAGAGTTCTCTGTTATTGACAACAAAAAATTGGGAATTTGTAAATATGTCTTTTTCCATCTGTTGAGTTTTTTTTATTCACATATGGGAATATGGGAATTCATTTTTTAGCAAATTAACGTGCACAAGTTTTGTGTATAATTTTTCTTGGATTTAATTTTATCTCCCATTCTGAAAGCTTATACTTTCACCTAAAATGTTTATATTGACGTAATAGTCTTTACAAAATTAATTCTATTCCTGGTAATTTTCTGGCGTTGAGTAGGTACATTAGCCAGCTTATTTTTTTTATAAAAAAAAACTTTTTTCTTACTCTATGTAATCCAACTCCCTTCTTAGAAAATCTTTACAAAGTTTCAAAATCCTTTGAAAGATGTTCCCTGAGGCTCAACATTTGTCGAACTCATAAGCTGAGCTAATACCATTGAATTTATCTAATGCCTGTTGTACAAGTCTAGTTCGGATTCCCGAGAATCTGTTTAAAACTCCGATACGTAAGTTGGGTAGTTGAGGAATCATGCTATATTTTTCTGTTTTGATCTTTCATCAGACAACTTAAGCTTAAGTTGGAATCCATTCATCTTCTAACGTAGTGAAAGGGAAACCAGATATTATGGAATTTACTCGAATTTTGTAAACATGATAAGTAGTACGTGAAGACAAAAAATCATACATTTTAGAACAAAATGTGTAACCTAACCTAACTCACACACTTGGAACATTGCTCAAAACTGGAAACTTGTCAATAAAATGGTTTTAAAACTGTTTGGTCTTACTTTCACCTCTAGGTGGTGTCTCCAATTACAGGACGTGTGCTGGGTACCAGAGAAGTGCGAGTTGTCAATGAAAAAGTTACTCTTGCTGGAATGAAGGTTCAAGTTATCTCAGGTGTTCAGCTTTCCCTGTTCCCGGATACAGACTCTGATAATGAATTCGTAGCGGAGACAGCAATCACTTCCAAATTATCTGCAAAGTATCAGGTAACAGCTGCGAGCTTTGAGAAACAACGTCTGTCTGGAGGCGTTCTTTCTTTGTAGTCGTATTTAATTGAAGTACCACGATGACAGTCTTATCAATCCATTGAATTGCTTTAGAACGTACTCAAGGGCTCCTCTCTGTTTTTTATTTACATTAGGAGGCACTCCTAGACATCAGTCTTCGTTTCTCTGATGGATCGTGGGTAAAGCTGGATGAAATTGACAGGGACAACTACGTACTTGCAGTAGGCAGTCTGGAACCGACAGTTGTAGAGTTGCCATCAATACAAAACTCCAAATACCCTCGTATAATAGCTGTAAGCGAAGGAAGCGGTCCTATCATGAGGTGAGATGATCAAATGTGCTACATGTAGCTTTCTCGTTGTTTTCTCTGTCGGAGAGGCAAACGATCAAGAGTATTTTCCTTGATATGAACACACGTGACGTGCCACTTCATTCTGTTATTTTTGACTGTTTTCTTATTTTAGGGTTTCTCTTGAGTTGAGCGATCAATGCCACCGACAAAATTCAGTTCCTTTAGCGATGTCGGTGGCTCAAGTAGAGGTGAATTTCACAAGCAGCACCAGTCGCTCTGAATTTACTCAGAATGACAGCAACTTGGGCGCATCCAACACAAAGCATTCCTTTAGAAAAACAGGCCGTGGAAGCAAGGACAGAAATGGGAGTGGGAAAAAAGACCTCTCCGCGATGTCAAGTGTTTTTAGAGGTGGTTCTGGAAACACACTTCATCACAGTCATCCCGATATTGCGGGAATTCTCTTGAAAGATGACAGTAGCAAAGCATCAATGCCGTCACAACATTTAGGATCTATTAGCGTCGGGTTTCTTCCAGATAAAGGTTGGTCATTTGCCGCCCACAACACTCCTCTGGAAATTGCCATGTACGTTCTTCTGGGGGTGTTTAGCGTGGCAATCCTTGTCTTTGTTGCATCTTGCTTTGTGTACGCGTCTCGTGTGAAAAAGAGGGAGACAGGTCATCCCGAGGATTTCGCAATGGGAATGAAAATGGAGCAAAATCCAATGCTAGGAAGATTCGGTGCACCACCAACAAGTGGCTGTACAACTAATGCCCATGATTGGGTTTGGCTTGGTCGTGCCTCCTTAGCTTTGCATCCTTCAATGGAGAGTAACAGGAACACTGTGGCAAGTCGAGGAAAACCTAATTACGAACCACCAGCGGGTAGGCAGTTGGCAAACACGCCAATACGTATAATTGCCAATCCAAATTTCGATACACAGCAACAGCAGCAGTTGACTCAAACTGCAAACAGTCAGTTGTCTCTGTCATCACCACTTTCTCAAATTACTAGTCATCAAGGTTCCCCTGCGGCTGTGTCTCAACCACAAAACGTAGCACAACCTGGAAGCTCTCGCCAATTTGGTCGAAGCCCTATTGCCACACAAGAGGCGTCAGGATTCTTTGCAACTCCACCACCGCGTCCTCCAAAAATCTCATCAACTCAAATTGACACAACGACATTTTCAGTCAAGCAGCAAGTTGTGGTCAGTGGTGCAAACAGTAGCAAACCTGGTTCACCTCCTAGTGCTTCAGCCGTGTCGACAACTTCATCTACAAATTCCACACCAGGTGTTCTAGACGCGCCTGACTACAGACCGCCGATTCCTCCTCACAGAAACATTTCCACAGGACATCACAATGATTCACATGGGCTGTCATCGAAAAAGTTAGGAGGATCTAGTGGTGGCAGCTCCTCTTCTTCTCCTTCCTCTTCATCGCAGCAGGCATGTAGTCCGAATAGTTATAACATTAATAACTTTAGAAGCAGCAAATCAACGAAGAGTACTGGAAATAGCAGCATCAGTAATAACAACCACAGTCGAAGTAACAAAGAGGGATTGGATGTGTTACCATCCCCATCCATGATTGAATTTCCTGAAACTAGTCAACAGAAAAAATTACTGCCCCTAGCAGCTCTACCATCTTCAGGGGCAGCAGCAGGGGTTGCTGGAGTGACTGGGGCAACTGCAGCAGGCGTATCATCGCATGTAAGTAGACGAGATCGGGATCAAAGTCATTCTCAGCTTGACCTGAAAAGACCCACAAACATTGTTGGCAATCCCATGTGCTATATCGATGAAGAATGTGAGGATGACGAGGAAAATGATGAAGAGGATTTGGAACGGCCTTTGACAGTGGCAGTTGCAGCTGCTGCTGCTGCCAGGCAAAACCATCACAAAGTCAATAGGAACCACCACACTTCTGCTGAGGGGAATGCCGGCAGCGTCGCTGGAGGTTCTTCAACTAACTCATCCTCTTCTTCAAGACACAGAGCAAACAGTAACAGCAGCAATCACAAACTTGACATGGATTATGACCAACTTATGGAATATTTCGACAGTTTGAAGGAAACGGAGGCTTAATAAATGGATGTTAACCCACGAACTGTTTCATTTATCGTCTGCTTCTAATTTCTAAAATCAACAACGCTGACAAACAACCCATTACAAAGTCAATTGAGGTTGATTTAACCAGCAAAAACAAAATAAAGATGACAAAGGAAATGAAAAATTCCAGGCGAAGCTTGTGTCGCCTATGACTGCTTTCCATTTTTTGGAAACATTGTATTAAAAGAGTCTGGTCATGAGATATGTAGGCAATTGTAGCGCATACATGTCAGTGAAACTAGATATATATCATGTATATATCTGTGGCGATATGTTGTTTTGTACAAAAATATGTTACTAATTCCAATTAAAATTACGTGTAGGTAAATTACACCTCAACTTATACATTGAAGAAAAAACTAAAGGGATTCTTTTTAAAACCGTAATTTGTAATAGGCCTATAGTGAATGGAAAATGCACAGGATGGAGCGTCATGATAGAAGAGGATGTATGACAATTGTATGCACCGTTGTTGTCGAATTATATTTATTCGTCAAAAGATCAAAAACTGTTCAGTAGTCATCCAGAGAAAGAATGATTTGGAAACTGTGAACTCGCGCTGTTACAAGCAGCATAATATGCATAATATTTTCTTCAATTAGAAAGGCAGTCCGTCACCTTCATTTCCAAAAAAATGTCAAAATTGAAACAAAATGTTTATCAGTTGGATTGCATTTACACGCTTGCGAACACATGTATGAAGACATTTGATACAATGAAGGTCGAAGGAAACTTATACTGGTAATGAAAGCGAATTTTAAATGGCTGTAGTTGTGTGGGTCTCTGTTGCCTACGTAGTTTGAAGTCATTGCATTGTTTTTTGACTGTTGTAATTCAGCGGGTTATTGTCATTTTGCAATATCAAACATGTTGAAGAATCGAGCAATATATTTATTTTTACAATGTTTCAGCTGTAACATCACATTTACAAAAAAACTACTAAGCAATTGTTCAAACAAAATAACTGCATGAAACTTTAAATTTACAGATACACATATATACAATAGATACATACAATCTTATCAATGCAACACAATGTTGTATAACATTCTAAATTCATTTCTCGGTAACTCGGTACAAGAAAATCCAACTGCATCCAAAATGTTTCAAGGAAGAGAAGATGATATTTAAATGTATAAATTTGAGTAAACGTTGAGAGGATTTGTACAACTCAAAATATTGACATGCTGAGAAAGGTGGAAATACATGAGAAACTATATCTGCATTATAATGTAATCAGATAAGTACACCATCAACTAGACACTCTGGAAGGTGACTACATATTATAATTAATTCCTGTAGGGATCCATCGACCTCAATGATAAGGTCAACAAAATCAATTTGATGGGGTTGCATTGTCGAGTGTAATGCTTTTATCTTCCAAAATCAACTTATCCATTCAATCAGTTGCTATAGTTAAAAAGCGAACCATCTGGATTTCATGATCGACAAATATGTAGCAACCGATATGCAATTAAAAAGGGTGGATGTATCTCAACAATAAAATGTAGGCAGGAAACTATAGCATCTATTTGTATTGAAGGGCGTATCTACGGTTGGGATTTGTGAAAATTAGTGTTAGTGAAGTTACTAGAACGTGTCAATGTGTCCGTGTAAAAAAATAGTTTAGTGATGCAAAAGGATTTTACTTGAAATTGCAGTGATTCCGGATATCTGATTGTAGAGCAATTTTAGAGCATCATAGTGATAGTTATATAGCAATGAATGAAAATGCGCTTTTATGTTTAAAATATATAAATGTTAGCCAAGCCATAAACGTACGTTTAACACAACTGAGGATCTCAATTTTGTCAATCACAATCCACCTGTTCACATTTTTAGGTTTTTGCACGTTAAGTCTGCACACTGCGTGTAAATATAGGTATTTAAATGATTTGTATCATCCCTTGGAAAAAAGTCTATTTGTTGCAACTAATGAATGTCATCGCAATGACCGTACATATATAATACACAGTTATTGTTTTTTCGCTCGTTCCATATACGCACGATAATTGTATTGTAGAGATAGCATAGTACGAAAAAAAATTAAATATATAGTTGACACTCTGGCACTTTGACGATTTATGAAGGGGCAACATCCTTAATATACATAACTAAAATTAAAACAAAAAATGCAACATGACCTTGCAATTCATACTTGATGAAAAGTATTCCAGTGACGACAGTTTGCTGTATTTTCATAAAAATAGATGCCATACAGTTGTGAAATGTCTTAAATCTTGAATAGAGTATATATGGCTTTTCTTACAATTTCAGCACCAGGGATTGTTGCCCTTTACAATACAAAGCTTTACGAATGTAATAATTGCTATATAAATATTAGATATTGTACAAGCGGTCATTGTGTTCATTATCAAAAATGCTGTTTAGCATCCTTCAAAAGCGAAATCATTAAATATTATTACAGTTCCTATTAATAAAATGTGTACTTATATGTGAGATAGTATAAATGTTGTATAAAATGGTTTTTGTTATAGTTAGTTCTGTATACCGTTGCCAATCCATTGAGATATTTTATAAGAACCGGTTACAATTTATTTATAAAAAAAACTTTTATCTGTGTTTTTTGTCAAGTGAAACAATCAAATTATGTTTAGTCATTATATAGTTATCACATGTTTTAAGTAATAAAATATTGATTGGTTTTCCAATATCCATATCGATATAGAAATTCGTAATATCCAGGTTTGTGAAATCCCGATGTCCCAGGTAATAATTTTCTAGTTTTTACAATATTCAGCTTTCATCATATAATCAAAGGATCCGTTGTGTTGACGTGTTGGTTTCACAACGTGTTCCACACTGAAAATGAAAGCTTTCATCATAAATCAACAAATAGTATTACGATAGAAATCTAAAATCGATTTTAATCTGGTCTGTCCAGATTTAATTGTACACTTAAATATGTAGTAGTTTGCACCAGCCGCACAAAAACCAGAACGTAGAGAAGCACATGTAATTAGAAAACAAGTGTAAGTGGATCCAGTAAACATAATCAAGCATAAAATTGTTATGCTGTGCTATATAAATTGCATTGGGAAAATGAACATAATTCAGGGATCGGTTAATTAACATGATTGACGTGAATGTTATTTTGAGTCACAACCCGCCCGCACCTCAACTCTTCCTAAACAGTGTGAAAGAATCAAGATCAAGCATAAAATATTCATCTTGGGCATAATATAATTAATTATCAAGCATCGTAAATATAATACTCCGATGAAGTCAATTGCAAAAATAATCGTGGAGGTAAAAAATGGTTTTCGTTTGTATTGTAAATAATGTATTGTTGAATCTAGAACTATTGTAAGAAACATTTAACTGTGTGTGAATACGACTTTTCTTAAAAGCCACCCAATAACCTTACCCTGATATTCTCTGATGTAATCAATCTTCATGAACGGTTGTGAGTGCAATTGTACGTATTTTTAGTGTCGTTTGGAATTGAAGAATACAAAAAAGTATAATTATACACAATATATATTTTTTGGCTGTTAATACCTTCCTTCGGTGAACGGATTCGTAAGGATTGATGTGTTATTTTTAATTTTTAAATATCCTACTCTGCTTAACATTACTTTATCAAGAGTTAGTCAGTTTCTATCATATTGCAAATTTCAGTTTAATATTTAACCTGTACTGCCAAACTCGTATCTTACACTTGTACACGTTGTATGGCACTTGTCAAAGCGCTTTTCAAGAATATTTAAAGTTGCCAGAGATCCTTATACACACTTACCAACTTTAGCAGTATTTAATATTGAAATATATTCATGTAATTATTTATTTTATTTATTCTACGCATTTATATACTCACCCAGTGAGCATTATTACTTATATACGACTTTTCAACTTGCAGTGTAATTCATGAATAATATTCATAATCACCCCGTTTTTGCACAATCTAGGCGATTGAATAATTCTATTGAAAAAAGTGACATTTTTGAATATCCGTTGTGCTTTAATTTCATCCTGGTATAATAAATGTAATGATTTGCTATCCATTCCTATAATTCGAAAGAATTTTACTGTCTATAGTAAAGAGAAAGAAAGTTGCTAGGGTGAGAAAAGTAGTTAAAATAAAAGTGGAAAGCACTGCACTTGAGGTGCTAATACGTATAGCAAAACTTTTCAAATTATGACACCTACTGGACAAAACAATATGTTTTCAATGAGTGTAACTTGAGAGCCGTTCTATCTAGAGATGAGATATTCTGTGCAAGTCTTATTGTAGAAAAAAACTTGTAAATTTTTAAAAATGTAATTTTAATTTGTAATCTAGTTACAGGATAAATCATTATGTGACTGTTATGGAAGGAAAACCATACACTGTAACAAATAAGTATTGTCGTATTTTAACTTGTTATGTTGTATCGTGGTGGCAGAAAGTTTGGCTATCATAATATACCTAAATGTAAAAAAAATAATACAAAGTTAAGGTCTAGTAGCATTTGGTAACTTGAATATATCAAATCGTGGGAGTCAAAAATGTTTGCAGAAATTCACATGAAATTATTATCCACGAGAGTATGTAAGTCTTACCATGTCACAATTAGGTGAAGTATCGTATCAACCTAATGCGTATGCTATTATAAATTAACATAATATACTATCAATATAACTGATTGTATCGTATGTGAATTAAAAACTCTTGTGACATTAGAAATTTGAAAGAACGAATAAAGTTTGCCATAAATGACAAAAATAGCAAAGGTTTCTTTCTTTGAGCATTGCATTATGGGCCTTGCTTTTTGCAAAGAATTTTACCCGGTGAAATTCCCTTTTGAATATTACATGCATGGTAAAATACTCAAGCATGCATGGTGAAGTTGTTTTCTGATTCAATGCGTTGCCGCATTCATAATGTCATTTTGCTTCGATTAATTCGAAAAGATTTAGCGAACATTTTCACATGGGAACATAACAAAGGATGTCATGAAATAAATCAAATGGAACACTTTTTAGTTCTGCTTTCACCAAAATATAAATGCCTATGACGTATGAACAATATGGCTTATCGGCTAGAATTTTCATCTCCTTTAATTAGGACTCATCGAATGTCCTGGGTTTTCCCAGTTCTGAACATCATCCAGAGCTGAAAATCATTTGAAATTATTTTCGACATGCTTTTGAAAATATTCTTGGGTAATAAATGCACTGAAGTGTTTTCCCCTGTATATTTATTACCTTGTTATCGTACATATACACGGCTTTCTCTTCACATTGCATTCAACTTTGCATTTAAAACGAATTCACTGTTCCATTTTAATAACCTCGTCCCAATTTCAAGTACAAACAATCCCATTTATTCAGCCCCTCTCAAGCACTCAAGCCATCCGTCTCAAGTACATCTAACAAGAGGAGTTTGCAAAATCCGCAAATGGATCCACATCATCATTAGCAAAAGAATCATCTTCCATTCTCAAGAAAATTCTGAGAATTTAAGCAATTTGGAAATAAAGTTTGTTATATGATAAAATGAAACCATATTTATGCATACATACTCAAACCGCAATCTTCTACGTTTCAAACATGAATACATTCACCACAGCAGCTAAAGTTTGATTCACGTAAATCCGTTTATTACCAACATCAAACAAAAATGTTTTCCATATACACGTTATACAAATGAAAAAACATCAGACATATAGAAGTATTGTTTCGTAAAGATAAAGGTTCTGGAAGAAACATTTATTGATCGCTCCCCTCTTTTACATTCACCTAATTCAACGTCAAACATTTAAAAACATGGATAGTACAAGTCAATTATCCCATGTATACCTTGTGGCCTTTCGTACACAGACATTTTATTTTGCATTATTAGTATATTTTGAAGAAACGACTTACATCATGTTTTTTTAGAATAATTCTTAGTTCCAAGTTTTCGCCGGAGGAAGGGTAAAATCCCCTTCCGCAACAAAGTAGCATATCCGACGAACGTCTTCAATATATTGTACACACACTTTGTGAACCAACTTACGCAATATAGAATTATTATAGTGTACACAGGATTTTTTTCTGTAGGTAATTTTTAAAACTATTTTTTTATACGTATATATGATAATAAAATGTTTGGAATTCCGATACCAATGCATGCCTTCACTCATCGGGTACGTACTTTGAATCTTGATATGGGTTTGGCTACGAGTCTACTGTTTCGTAAGTAGACATTATTCACATATAAACATGATTAAACTTAATACTTTATAAATAATTATACACAGGATTTTCTCTTATAGTAGCTATAGAAAACTCTGTCTTCTTACGATCCACAAGAACGCAGTGTAGATTTGTTTAGTTTTTACAATTTTTTAAAAATTAATAATACGCATTACTCGCATATTTTCATATCATTTCTAAAGGTAAGGCTATTTTATCATATATTAGCAATACAATTGAATGAAGTTTTTTTAGTTTGGCTTTTATTGAATCTCAATAGTGTTTTAGTACTTTATTGACTTAGCTTATGGACAGTATTTTTTAACCGTACTTCGTTTACATTTTTTTTCCTCCATAAGAACCAACCCCTTAAAGCATCTCAATTTTTTAGTAGTTTGGTTACGTATACAATCAGGATTGAGAAAGGTAGTTTTGTGTGATGTGGACAAGAAACTTTTTTATTTCCCTTGTCACAATTAACAAAAAAAAACAAGTAAAGATTAGTAATATAGTTTGACACATTGTTACATGAGGGAGGCAAATCCAACCACTCCCCTTGTAAATTCTCAATATTATTAGAGAGGATATTATAAATGTAGGTCTTGTTGTTTTAGTGGGTTTTTAGTACTAATCCCATGTTATTTATTTTTTCCTTTGGATAATAAAAAAAGCAACGTAAACTTGTTTTTTTTAAAAAAAAAACCGTCAACGGGTAGAAAAGTTTAAGTGTGCGAATATAACCACATCATGCCTCATTTGATTCATCCTCTCTCTTACTTTTTAACTCAAGCACACAAATTATCTCGTATGTATGTAACATTTACTTATACGTGTAACGACTAAAATAGTAAAAACCCAAGAATTTTGTTTATATAAAAAAGTTTCCTTCTGTGAGAGGAAATAGTTGTCACTGTTATAGTTGATACCTTCAGGCTTTTTTGTATCCCTTTGGAACGAATCATGTTGAATTTGCGCTCTAGTAATTTCGTAATACGTAGATAGCTTTAATAGCATGAGTGGGCTGAAGAGGATTATAGAAGTTGTGTGATGACAGGATACATAAGTCGGACATGTTCTGCTCCTTTGATTGGTAGCCGATGGGACATAAAGTGTAGCACCAAATGGGGAACGGAAGGAAACTCCTGGTCACCTAGAGAAAACGTACCTAAGGAGTTTGGCTCTATTCGAATGTGGATGCAGCCCCGGAAACTCCTGTTGCGAGAAAGAGTTTAAAACATGTATTTAATTATTAAATTGGTAGTGGATGGCATAGCAGGGTATATCATGATGAGTTGTGTCGTGTATGGGTAAAATGCAAACTTTTGTAATGACAACGACTTACTTGAGGCTCAATGAGTAGCGATTGAATGTCGTACTTTCGCAATTTCTAACAAGAAAAGAGCCTTCCTTTGTCGCCCTTAGGATTAATTCTGCCTCACACCGTGTTATGGCACCATGAAACCAGTCTTGACGCTCCAGGTCGATTGACGCATCAATCACATTGGCTGGATTTTGGCCGAGGAAACCACCACCGAAGCCAGTGCCACCTAAATTAAAGTCTAATTTCATGCGACATCGGTCAGGTTTACTTGTAGCGGTACTTTGTGCCTGCGGATGAGAAACATGAACTTGAACTGATGTGACATCTTCAACGATTGCTGAACCAGGTATTTTAGATGCAGTCATAAAGCCTTGTCTAGAAGGTCCGTATGTGGCTGCTACGTTAACTTCATGAACAGCGTATCTGGGATCTTCATAATACTCATCGCGAGTGAGTCCATCATCAAAACTTAGTTGGAGTGCTGAAGACTCTCTTCTAAACTGTGAGCTTTGACCCTGTGATCCTCCTTGGGGTGTGGGGCTTGCTCCAACACTTAAGTCCAAACTAGCACGTCCTGCCGCTGAGCTTCCAGCCGAGTAATGTGTTGCCATTGCACAATCAGTCTCTCTTGAGCCACTGCCTGAACAATCTAAAGATATCCCAGAATCAGCGATTCTTGCAAGTTTCCTGCGAAGTTTCGGCATTTCCCATGGCAAATCCCTCAATTCATCAAGTAAGCTACTGTTTGGCCATTTAGAACCGTTCTGCTTTCCGTCTTGACTTCCATCGAATGCATTCTGGTGACTGCTCGCAAGAACCACCGCAGGCTCCAACGGACTTTTGTCGGAAATTGGTGATAAAAGCTTCTGTGGCTGGTAATGTGAGCTATGATGACTACTGCTACCGTAGTTGGATGAGTTGCGATGCAAGGATGACGGAAGATCTTCGCTTTTCGTCGAGTCTATAGATTCCAATGAGCTCACCGAGTTATCCTTCAAATTGTGGCCCAGCCGACGTGTTTCCCCAGGGCCGGATGATGATGAGGAAGACGTTGTGGTGTGTCCAGATGAAGAATTACTTTTGGTGATATACCTCTTCTGTGGGAGTGGTTCAGAAAGGGGCATCATCGGCTTTGATGCTTTATGTGCAGCTAGTGGACTACTGTTTGTCGTAGTGCACAAACCAGAAGTCCGGTTCGGAAGGAGGTTAAGGTTTAAATTGTGATGAAGATGGTGAGGGTGGTGGTGATGCTGAAAATGATGAGACTGTCGTTGTTGGCAATAAGATATGGATGGATTAGTTTCTAAACTGGCGTTGCTACCAATCTCCACCGACTCTGCAATTGACGACCGATAGCTAACACTAGTTTGGGGCAGGAAGTTACTGGATGCAATGATGGTCGTCTCAGGGAAGCATATTACCGGTACTGGGTTACACGGGGCTAACTGAGTACGCTGCTGCTCAGCGGATTTCTCTACCGTCTCCAACGAGGAACTGGATGGATGATTAATATATATAATACGCTGCTCAACCCCTCCATCATGTTGCTTGTGCTCTTCGCCCTGCCTCCCGTGACATGCTCTTTCTCCCACCGTGTTCGTCCTATGCTGGTCACTGTCTTGGATGCAACTGCGAATCGTAGTCGTTTTGGGCTGCGAAATATCTGTCTTGCTAACATAACCATGGCCGAGTTTACAGGAGGACTCGATGGCGACACATAAAGAGTCTAAATCTGGTGCTGCTTGGGATGAAGAGTGAGGACTGCTCGAGGGAAGAAAAGCTGTTTCATACCGCTTTCGAGCCATAAGTTCCCGGTTGCTTCCTCTCAGATAAGCACTCCTCCTGTTCAATTTATTATATTTCCTCACCACTGGCGCTCGGAGGGATGTCACCAAGTCTTCTGCTTCTGTCGCTCGGTCTGAATTTGTGGTAACAACAGTGACTGTCACTGGCTCCACTACTGCGTCTGAAAACGCTGGGGATGGACTGCTCGCATTGCTTAAACTGCTTACACTTGGAGATTCCGCAACACCCTCGTCTTCACACGGATTTATGTAAGTTGGCTCTTTAAGTGTATCGGAATAGTAGTATGGGGCGTTGTAACTCTCAGTGATTTCATGATAAGGAGGTTCCTCCTTGTCTCTATCGTCGTCTTCACTACACAAGTGAGTGGAGTTGCTTGTCCCTTCAGAAACAACGCCACTAGTTCTTGAGCCGGAACTGGTATCCCCAGACGTGGATGTGGTGGACCACACGCGTTTTACCACTGGATGGTTGTGTGTTGCAAGTGGTGAGCTTAAAATGTGATCTACTGGGTCTATGTAGTCGTCATTGACAGAGACCTGGAAGTAAAGGTAAAAAATAAAACGCTAGAGATTCGTGATTCTCGCTAATAATATTATCTACTATCCCAGCATTAGTAATTGCAATGTCGACAGCTCAAGTAGCTCAACAAGCCCTCAGCACATTTTCACATTATTCTAGAATGCACAATAAATATGAGGGGAACGAGGAGCGTTGCTCCATCGGGTTCTCGTTCTCGCAGATTGCGAAAAGTTCTGCGATACTTGTCAAACATGAGAGTACCGAGTACATGGAAGAGCAGTCGTGTGTGTGCGTGAGTTTACTCGAGCAAGATGTAATTGACGCTGCTAAGTACTTCATTATGAAGTAGATATGTGCACCATTTCCCTGTCTACAAGCAGGTGCGCGAATTAAGGTTGTTGATAAACCTACTTGGAAACCCAGCAGAAACGAGAAAGCACATTAGTAGCCTATTTTATGGAAACTACATTTCGAGGAAAAGCTTCCCCAAAAGAAATATTGTTCAATGTTATTCGTCCCTACTAATTACCCACTTGAATCTACAACCAGGCTACGTACACAATATGATGCTTTAATTTACAACGCAAAGAACGGAAAGGATTTCCTCATCCTTTCTTATGAAAAAAGGGACCGTGACTAATTATAGCCTTTGAGCCAACCAGTTTCCAACTCTTTCCCAGCATGGGCTAAATCAAGATTTTGAAATGAAATTTTGTTTTACACCAAAGCACGTTGTCGTCAACGTCAGCCCCATTCACATCAAACAAAAGACCACCGACTCGTGTGGTAAATACAATGAGAGTGATGAGTGGAAAAGTGTGGCTGACGTCGGAAACAACATTTTCACTCCTTTCCTACTTCATATTCCTCTGTCAAATGAGCACGCATCATTTCCTAGTCATGTTTTACACCACTTGTACATTCTACTGTCAACATGGGGCTTTGAGCAACATGCATCCATCTCCTTTTGCAGAAAATCTCTCTCCTTCCAGCAAAAGTTGAACTTATGAAGTGACACGAATGTATGTGTGTGTGCAAGGCGTACAAAACAAATTAGATCTAAAATACATACATATATTTATATTTATATTTATAGTGTACCAATGGAATGTAGGGCTTGTTGGGAAAGCAAAAAGCAGAATGACTGTCGCTGTCACACGAAATCAAAGGTTGAGAGAGTAGTCCACCATAAGAAAACGTATTATATGCTCGAAAAGACATGAAAGGAAAAGTGGCCTTTGGCTGACTCTGAGAGCAAGGTGGAGACATCTAATTATGCTCACCCAGGCAAAGACTGATTTGACCGTAACATTGAAATCCATGTTTTACGGGGTTAGTACACGGACTCTAGCAAGATTCAGATGATTGCCACAAATTGATATAAAGTGATAAACCACGCAGAACGGTTTCCCAGCGTGGAGGCAAGTTTTTTACTCACAAATGATTTGCATGCATGCAAACCCTTGCATGAGAGATGGCCACAAAAAAAGTAAACAAGAGTTGCTTCTGATAAAATGATACGGATATATTGGAAAACAAGCTTTTAACTCTTTTTTCAGTTCAGTTCAGGCTTGTATTTTATTAAGGTAGTAGATCTTGTTCTCAAAGCCTTAATTGCATTTGTATGACTATGACTAAATTCATGCCACTTGTGCAGCTATTCCCGTGTGACATGGAATGCACACGCGAACAAATACGGAATGGGAGCAATTATGGAGAGAAAAAAGTTTTTTTTTTGTGATCGGCGTTATTCACCCTTTCACAGTTGTAAACATGCAAGCATGCAATGCCATTCGAGCTATCCAATTAACTATAAAAGGGTAATAAATACAAACAACCGTGTAAGTTTTCATACCCTGTGTTTCCAGCCAGTTTGGGATGGTGAATTTTCCCAGGAAGATTTTGATCAGTCAGGTAATGTCATTTGAATAATAATTAGTGGAACTTAGTAAAACGAGGATTACATTGTCTCCATACGAGTTCTGCAGGTTTTCTTGTTGGAAATAGGAGTTTGTGTGTTGTTTTTAGAAAAAAATCACAGATTTGATTGAAAGTGTGTCTTTTAGACGATGCAGACCTTATCTCTTTATTTGTCTATGACTAACTCCCTTCCTATTGACACGTATTGTCTTCTCATGAGAAGGTTCGAGCAGAGCAGAGAAAAGGAAGCAAAACTTAAAGAAAAATAGTTTTAGCAGCAGGAAACTCACACAGGACACAGCACAAACATATCTTGCAAATGCAAATATAGAGAAAAAAGCCTGCTTCAAGCTATTCAGCAGTGTATTCACATCTGGTGTGTTAATTTTCCAAGTAGTCGTGACACAAATGACCTTTCTAGTTTTGTTTTTTTACTCTCCTAAAATTCAGATCATTATTAGCAGAGTTGTAAGCAGGAATGGGAAATGGCAGGAAACATGATTCTCAACAAAGTGTACTTTTACGACAAAGTTTAGCCTCTTTTATGATCTTGAATATCAGCAAATCTGGCCAAAGTTAAACACGACACTGTACCATTCCAAGTCACTGATGATGACTCATCGGCAGAACATCGTTGTAGCGTGTTCCTGCAGACGTAAACAACTCTTTGAGGAGGATCATGCTCAGAGAAAATGGGATATATGTTGTTGGCATTAGTTATTTTGCAGAAAAGGCGCAAGCACAGCACTTGATTCGAGCAGGTATATATAAATACCAAGAGTTAACCTCTTGTCCACATACACAAGCACAATCAGTGCAGAGAATGTTTGAGACGTGTAAAAATTAAGTGTACGACAACGAAGAGAGACAAAGCTCAAATGTGATGGTTGAGCACTGAAAAACACATTTAAAGCTGAGCAGCATCAAAAGAAAAATATGTGTGATGGCAGGAATGCAATGCAAACGAGAGCAAGAGACAGAGAGGTGATGTGCTCGGTAATCACTTATAAAAACTACTCCTCACTGTCAATGCAGTTCAGCCAGTTTTCTTTTGCTTTTCCCCCACATTTCTCCAATAATTTTCTTTCTCGCTTCTGCTCATGTAAGAGCAGCCAAACACAGAAGAGTGTAGAGACCAAGGCTAGCTCCCTTTCTATTGCTTAATATATCCCTATCAATATTGGCGTTGGAGAGATGACGAAGCGAAGGAGCATTGAATATTACGGTATGGTAATCGGATAAACGCTAGGTATTATACCCATGTTTATGGCTGTATTCACATCTGTTCTTTTCCCTTCTCAAGGAGACCTACCATCTCTTCACTATGAGAACACACACTGTGCTACTGACTTTGCACACGAGCACGGACAAGAGTACATATATTCACAGCGAGTGGTATCCAGAGAAAACTCAAGCATTGCGAGACCCTCTTTCACAGTCTCACTGCTTTCCAAGCTGGAGCCCTCAGAGAAGGATGGAGAAACATGAGAAAGAAAACACTATTATCCCACCAGCACCCGCAGCACTTTTTCCTTTATACCACTCAAGTATTGTAAAAGCTTGCCAGAAATCCTTCTTTTGTGTACACCCTTCCATACCAGATCACTTGCTCGTCAGAGACCATTCCTCTGTGCGTGCGTGTGTGTAGTAGTGAATAGCTGAAAGGAGGAAAAAGTGACTTGAAAGCTGTACCACACGGACTAGGCAAAGTTACCCTAACATCACTTTTCCTTTCCTTCACCACCACCACCACCACCATACAAACTCGTTGGCTGTTGTGAGTGAGTGAGCTGAGAATAGAAGAGAGAAAAAAATAGAAAGAAAGTAGAGAATGCTCGTTTGAACGTACTCCATGCACAACTGGATGAAGATGCCCGCTCATGTATCCCCGCAACAAGGGAGCCGTCTGTGTGTGAGTGAGGTTGAGCACGACATGCTACATTGCACAGAAACCAAGAAGCAGTTAAGCAAGCAGCAGGATTCAGTTCTCTCTCTCTCTCTTTTATGGAGAAATACAAGGAGAGAGTTTACTGAGGGAAGTAGACAGAGAAAGAGTGAGAGAAAAAAATGAAAGTGATCTGCATGTTGGGCTGGAGTATTTTTAGAGTACTTTTCTGTATGATGCTGGTCTTGGGAAAATTTCATAAAATGTATGTATGGAAGAGCTTCTCATCTAACAAAGGAATGTAAGCTGACTACCCTTGTATTTAATTTGTATTAGAGGAGAGACTCTCTAGCATGCTGGCATTTTAGTTCGGCGTAGCTGTAATTCTCCCACAGAAAGGCAAGCCAAATTATGTGTGGCTCGCATGCATTCATTGGAACATAAAGGATGGATGAGAAAGTAGCTCGTCGTATTTCATAATTTCCTTCATGTGGGGGATTATGAAGCTAGTTTCTTTCTTGAGATGAGGTGAGCAGATAAAATTCACAACAAACTACAAATCTCGTTATTCATAAGATATGCTGCTATTTTCACTCCTTTTTACAATGCTCAACTCTCTCACACAGATACACACAGGTTTCCTCTCTCCTCCAGGCTTTGTGTCATGAGGGTGGTAGTGATACCTACTCCAAGTGGTCCAACACTGTGGTGAACATGTGAAGACGTAATATTCACATTATCTCCGTGCCACTGAACGGTTTAATCCGCTCTCTTCTTTCCTTTCCCACAAATATATATGTAGGCGAAACCCACTTCATTATAAAATCACAGGTAAGAAGACCTTTACTCTGCTTCACAGAGCGTAATCATTTACAAGAGTCTAAAACCACCAACAAAAACAAACTATTTTATAATGTTTAATGGTTGCCAACTATAACCATAACCTCCTCATAACCTCAACATTCATAAGGATGAAACCTGGGAAAATGACAATCGAACCGTGTAATGTTTCTTATACATCTTTTGTGTGCACAAGCATGAATGTGAATTAACCACCATGGCAATATTGTCAACATGGTGACATTCCGCAAAGATATGAGTTTTTCCCAACATTAAATTCCTCTTTTTCTCATGAATACGCTAAACAAGAGTTTAAATTGATTTCGACTCGTATCTTGGAAATGCTTTCACCCCCATCCATTCTCGTAACTTGGAAAATAAAGTACTATTATAGGATCTCTCCATTTCCACTGTCATGCATTTTCTTGGAGGGAGATAAGCACTGGTTTTTTGAAACTGCGAAAAAAGAAGGAAAGAATTTGAGCCTGATATCGAATCTTATCTCCTTGAGAGCCTCCACACACACACACACACACACATTAAACATGTATTCAGAGGAGTAAGTAAAAATGCATTCAGCACGAATGTATGTCTTCTTTCATTCATCTATCCATTCATCGTTTCCCTTGTTTCGTGCATACCCACTTCTTTATTGCATCTCTCTTAACATTCAGTCACCCTTTCCCCCTCCTTTAAAACTTTGAAAGAGATGGGTTTCCTTCCATCCAACGAACATTATTCTTTCTTTTAGTCTGCCGAATGTGAAAGTAGCACAATTCTGATCCCATTCCCATTATGCTCCTCTACATATATTATACAAACTCTCGCTCCAGACCGAGAATTCTTTGGGATGCTGGCAGTTGGAAAAAAATTTCTCATATGGTGGTTGTTTCCTCCAGTTATTTGCTTCTTTGCCAATTTCTAAAGTTATAAAGCACACCGTTTTCTCTCCATTTTTGTCAAATACTTTAGTAGTAAAATTTAATTTGTGTTCTCCACTTTCTCGACCTCTTGCCTCTCTCCATCCCGCTTGCCAGGAGTGGTGATGCCAGTGCCTCTTTGGCCCTCACTTTTTCATTCTTTTCTTCCTCTACTTTCTCTCGAAAAGTCTTCCCAATGTGTTTCTCTCAATGTGTTTGAGGTCGCCGTCTGGATTCATTATGCCATTAGCTTTATTGAAAATGAAAGGAGGTGGATAAAACACAAAGAATACAAAGAGATGAAGAAGGAAAAATCTCCTTGCTAGTTTCCTCTCGCCTCTTTAAACATGAAAACGGGCAGTGGAAATGAATTGAAGAATATGTGAGTTCCGCACGAGACCATTGGAAAGAATACTCCAACTTTTTCTCTGAAACAAAAAAGTACCCCTATGGGTAAGGAGCAACTTTATGAATGTCAAACACACCAAAACAATAAAATTTAGCATGTTATACGTTGTATTCATGAGGATGGATGGATCCCTTCATAAAACCAGTTACAGATGTAACAGTTTAATAATTATGTAAATAATAAACCAATACTATTCTCTGATGTGGGGAAACTCTATGCATAGCAAAAAAAGCCCTTTTTCCAGGGATTCTCCATTCAAACAATATTTGGCAAAAACTACGGAGAAAATTTTAATACAAATAACTCATTTGTATTCTGCAACCCCTTTCCTGTCATTCCTTTCCCTTCTTTCTTTTGAGTCAAATTATGGTAGCCCCATTTCATTGTGCTTTCATTGGAAAAAATACCCAGTAGCCGAGTCGTAACCATTATTCATGTCATTTTTTCCCAACATTCAAACTCCTTCTGGCTCGTTGGAACGTTTCTTTTATTATTTTTATTATTATTATTAATACTAATAGTAGTAATGACTTCCTGTAGCCTTTTTTTCGTCTCAAGTGCCACTACACATTCTCCTCTTGTTTGCTCTTTTCTACTGGTTGCCTTTGGCATTGTATCACTTTACATGACTCCATAGACTCCATCCCATTCAAACATTTCTGCCCTATTATAAAAGGTAGAGTTCTCGAGAAGCTTTACAATTATTCGCTCTCCTTTGTTTCTCCAGGAAGGAAGCTCATATACAATAGGGAATTAATTATGTTCTCTACGAAGGAAGGAGAAAGGAAGCTGGAAACTGACATTCACTTTTCCTCTCGCTCACTTATCATTACTAGGGCTCTTAAGAATCAGTGCGAAATATGTTTCAATTGTTTCTCAAGGCATGAGAAAGCACATCCCTATGAAATTTATCACCTCATTGCATTGCATATTATTGCACGGAGGGGGAAAGGTACAACATTGTCGTAAAGCATTCCTTCACATGCACAAGTTCCATAAGAGATAGAAAGTATTAAATCAATGTAACCCACACCTAGGATTATGAAATAGTTGAGTTAATATCCCTTTTCCTCGTAACAACCCCGCAATGCCACTTCAACATTGTAATCCCGCATTATTGCCTGAAACTTGGAAAAAGATATGGCAACATATATAATGCTCCACAACTACATGCAAGCACTTTGTCATCTTCAGCATACTTCTTTCATCTCTTCACATGATCTGCGAACGAACAAGGGAAAGCGGAGCATTTTCCTTTTGTACCCGCTCGGAATCACGAGAAGGGTATAAGCTTCTGTGTTGTGCCCCGACTTGTAATGCGGATGTTGCCTACTATTGTATTAAAAATGAAGGAATAGGAAGACGCGATCGGATTATTATATTACGATAATTGCATTTCGCAACAGCCATAAACCATCTACATCCGTTGGCATTTACTCCGTTCTATGGTATATTTAATATTCCTACCGTCAAATTTTCCAACGAACAGCCGAGTTTTGTGATCCTCTTTTTACATACTAGACTCTTTTGTTTCATCGTATATGAATATAAAAGAGCTACAAAAAAATTCCCATTCTTTGCACTTTTTTTCCGTGTGTCAGAGTCAGAAGTCAAATAGACTGAAAAATGTATAATATTACGGTTGGCTGCTTTCACGCCATGATATATACCCTAGTCTCATTGACTCACTTAGTTTTTTTTTCGCACAGCAGTCTGGGTAGTGTAACATGGGAAGAAAATACTAATGCTCATTCAAGCCTTAAATAGGTCTCCACTGGGAAAAAATATAGATCTTTCGTAATTCAAGATCCTTGTCGAAATCGTGCCACGATGATGAAGCTCCATTCACGTCTCTTTAGTGTCAGCTTACTGACAGTGAGAGCAGTTTTAGTTGAGCTATATTGTAATTTCTTTTACAAAAAATATGCACACCTCCAAACAACACGCGAAGGTCAGGGGATATGCATATGGAAAAAAAAGAGTGCTTTGGAATGCATTAAATATGAAGTATAAATGTAGCCGTAATCAATATATTTTATGCATGGATCTAGTTCTACGATTTAGATAAGCTTATACACCCACCACTGTGAAAAAAATAGCAATAGTGGAACCAGGAGACTAGGAGAAAGCTGAGAATAAATCCATGGGTGAGCTGGGAACAAAAATAGAGAGAAAAAAAGTTCCTTTTCCCTTTGCTTTCATTTTCCTTCTATGATGTTCCTTCGTCTACTCACTTGCTTCACTTCGACCGCATCATCGTCATCATCATCACCATCGTGATCGGCAACATGCATGAAATGCAGTAGGCAAGCTGGCTAGAAAAGGATGAGTCACCATTTTCCTCTTCTCTCTCTCTCTCTCTCCCTATTTGAGTGAGTGAACGACCATGCATGGAATTGGAATGGGATAGACGAAGTACGTATTGTGAATATCCAGCGAATATAATCTCGCTGAGAAAGACCTTCTTCTTCTCCCACTTCCATCTATATTGGTATAACCACGTGCTTGCCCTTTCCAAGCCACACTATATTTACGAGAGGAAAACACATTCTCTAAAGGGCCGACTGGTATAAAGTAACATAACGATGTTGTAATAGTCAAGCTTAGAAGTCGGAAAATGGAGCTTAAAAAAGGGAAAAGCAAGAGACAGATGATGTACGCTCCCTTTCATGCATAAATACGCTCAAATACTAGAGATAATGTAGTATTTGTTGGTAAATATCTAGGATTTAACTAGTGAGTTTTGTATATAGTCAAAAAAAGGATTCCCATTTTTGTTGGAAATTGAATGGACAAAGTGTGCTGATCAGTTTGCTTCCTCTCTCTCTCTCTCTCTCTCACTTTCCTTTATTTCTTCAAGAAAATATCCTTAACGCAAGTAGGGAAAAGGCAATAGGATATATAGTGGGTGAACAAGGAGAGGGGATAAAATAGTTTTTTTGTGAAAGGCAAACATGAAAAGTGTTCACTTGATGCTTTCTACTATACTCTTACATTGTTGTATTATCATGGATGGCCTTGCACTGCTTCATTGCATTGTCTGTCCTCATTTCTAACAAAAAACGCAATGTACAGCTAAATTCATGGTGATACTGCTGAATGAGTCTTTTAGAAGAGTCTCTAGTGGAGTATGTCGTTCTTAAGACTTCATGCAGAGTTTTCGTTTCAATGAGTTGATGGCAGTGATATGCTTGTTTTTAGGCTAGCACTTATGTCCTCACTTAAAGTCGAAAAATCTATATCATGTTGGATGTGCTTTTCTCTCGCAAACTTTTCCAATAACATGAAGAGAGATTGAATGAGCCAGTAAAAAGTAAAAATATACTTTGCGGTTGCCAATTGCCCACTCCTTGTGCACTTGTGAAAATCCACTTTTTTCTAATGGAATAGTAACGGAAAGAGAGAGAGAGAGGAGGGGGGATGATTTAATGGTATGTTTTTTGTACAATGCTTCTCCAAATTGGATCTTTTATAAAAAGAATGAAAAAAATGAAAAAATCCAGGAGGTGTGTTGGCGAAACATTTTTTTTCTTCATTGGAAACTGCATCAAATTACAAGCACGATGATATGCGTCAGTTATACAGTTAATTTAAATCTACAACTTTTGTCATTTTTTTTCGCAACTTCATCTCACCCACACACAAACAACTTTAAACATTCAGTGAGATGAGTTAACTAGGCTAAGGTAAGTTTTTTATATATATTTGAGTTGAAGCTGGGTATAGAACGTAGTTTTCCTTGTAAAACTTGCGAATGGAAACTTGTTCTCATCAGATAGTTTTGTTATTTGCACATGGACAAACTTTTCAATGTCAAATGAAATGGAAATATGGAGATATGAGAATGATACAAAATATATGATAGCATGAGCTATATAAGGCTATTGTGGTTTTTAATTATATAACACACGATTACATGTGGTTGTGTAAGAGCATTTTCATCCACAAGGACAGGGAATGGGTGAAAAAGCTGAAAATGTAATTTTATGCGGATGTTCCGTGCATGTGCTGGAATATTGCTTACAAAATAGGCTAACTTGTAGTAGTATATTATTATATTTGATAACTAAGGAAGCCAAGCCAACTGTTTTCCATTTGCATGTTAATGACGTTGGGCATCACTAATGTGTTTTAACCACAATATGTGCTCCTTTCATTGCTCTCTCAAAGAGCAAACTCACTTTGTTACAGAAAACCCTGAAAGTCCTCCAACAAACCCCACTAGTGCAGAATGAGAGCGTTTTCTCTAAAACCAACATCACACACACACACACTATATTCGCCCTTTTTCCTAAAGTCTATTTTGCTCCAAGTCTGTTGAAAGGGAGGATCATTAAATATTAGACTATAAAAATACGAACATGTTACGTATTTATAACAATATTGTGCATTGTGTATAGAGGGTTATTTACTCACACTAATAATATCGCGGCGATATCCCTCATACGCTATCATACAGCTCAGGATTCAGGTATGATCTAAATTGACAATATTAAAACTCTCTAGAGTGAACCAAGATGAAGCGCTAATTAGATGAACCTCGTTATCAGTCTCATCAGCAGTTTTATTTTCGCTTTTGATAAATCCTCATGAAAACATGGCCTATCGGAGATTCAAACTAGAGGAACTTTGAGGTTGTTGAATTTTCATGCAAAGCATGCATGGATAATCTTGAAGAATAGGATGGGCTGCGTGAAATGGCAGAAAGTGGAGGTAAAATGCTTACTTCTCATTCTCCAAGGAAATCACACATTAAGGAATGAAATTATAAAAGGTCATACGATTTTGTACATCTCTTTTCACGCATCGTTCTCCAGCATTATGTAAGTATCATCATTCACTTACATTGTTGGTCTCTTTTGCAGCTCAACTCTTATTTTCCACTCTCACATCACATTCCTCCGTCTCCATATATATGTGACAGCTTGGGCAGACGAGTTAATATCTAAATATCTGGCAAAGGATAGCGTCCATAAACGGTGCAAGTTGTGTCTCCCTCGTGGACTGATCTATATCTTACGTGTCACAAGTTATGGAGGGTAGACAAGAAGTTAAGGCGCTTCCGAGACAGATTGATGATTATGACAGAAAACACCCTTGAGGATAGGAAATTATGACTGTGGAAAAGTGAAATGACAGAGAGGAGAAAAGAAGGATGAAAATAAAATGAAAGTGTTGTGCTCTCTCTCTCCTCCTCTGGTGTGTTATATGCTCAGAGTCTCACAATCCTATTTTATATGGAATCTTATGACTTGGCATCTGGCAGCTATTTCTAGCTCCTTGTCCCACTGTCTATATACTGCCGTTTACACATGCTGCCATTGCTAGGCGTAAGAAAGTCGAAAAGGTAGGAGAAAAAGGAGAAAAGTGAAGGTTTTGTCGCTGAAGTAAACTGACAAAATGTCTTTTTCCGGAGACAACCTCTTTTTTCCCCTGTTTCATTACTCTACACATTTTTGGAGCGTTATATATTTTGAAGAAAGTCAGCGATGTGAGCTGCTCCAGTATTTTGTAAAACTTGAGGAATTAAATTTTCCCCTCATGTTGTTGAAAACATTTAGTCATTTACATAGTATAATTATTGTAAGAGCTCTTTCCCTCCTGATTTCACTTGTGTTAATTTGACAAAAGTGAAAAAGAGTTTTTGTCACTGCAGCACATGCTCACCAGTTTATTGAACGTCGTCAACAGGACAGAAATAGAAGAACAAGTAGCCAACTTGAGAAGTGGAAGGAAGACGAGAGAATTTTACGTTTTGTGCTTTCACATTAATTGTGTCACCAGGGAGAAGCACATTACGCTAAGCTGTTTCAGACACCTTTCCTATTAGGAAAAGATCTGTTACTGCTTCCAGGCTAAAAAATATTTGCAACGTAAACAGATTGAGAGGAAACAAATGACACCTTATTAGCATACTGGTGTCTAGAAAGCTCCTTGTGCTTTGAATAGATACAAAAAGCAAAGTCTCTAAAATGTATGTATTGCTCACGGTTCAATTCACAAATCTCAAGATACAACACTGGAGCTTGCAAACTAGTTGGGATTTATTTGGATTTCATTCCAGAGCAAAGAGTGTCTCCCACTCTTGCCTTTTTGTGTCATTGTCATCATAACAATAATAGGGAATCACAATTTACGATAATACGCATTTATGTATGCCAGAGCAGGAAAGGACAAAATGTTCTTTTTTCCTTATGCTCCCCTTCTTCTTGAGTGTTCCGCTTCCCCTCCTTTCCTCCCTTCCGGAAAAGTGGAAAACCCTGCATTCCTCTGAAGGGGAGAAGAGCGGTTATTACACAAGTGACGAAAAGGAAATGAGAAAAAGATAAAATAAAATATATATCGATGTGTACACATATATATATAATATATATAAATATTATTGCAGCTCAACTTCTTGTTTCCTCTCTTGTTCTCTTTATTCCATGTCGCGTCACATTCCATATAATCATAAATACATATACACTCCACCATTCTGAAGAAAATGTTGTACAATAACTTTCTATCCATATTTCCACCATATTTTACAAGAGTTGAGACTATATCGAAATTCTTAATGAAATCAAGGAACAAGTTTTGCCAAGAATCCAAGTTCTTGCTGAGAAAGAGCACAAAAACTTCCAGAAAAAGAAGCAAGGGTACAAAATATAACAAGGGAAAAAAATCCCAGCCTTTTCGTAACAAAAGAAACGCATAAAATGCTGTAAAATGCTATATTGATTTAGCTGGAAATCTAGGTATACAAGAATGTTGCTTCAGAACAAATTTCATTTTTCCTCTGTTGACTTTCTCCTCTTTCCAAAAAATATCCTTGGGAGTATTTGCTCGAAAAGGATTGAAACAAGAAGTCATCAAATTACATGTCACTCTCATCATGTTTATCAATGCAGTTACAAGTCAATTCGTTCTGCATCAGTGAACTTATGTGGAGTAAATAAGAGGTCGGATTTATGAAAAGGGTATTTTATATCTACGACATGATACGAACCAAGGGTGATATTCACAAGGAAACATGTTAAACACCCATCGCTCTCACTCAACCACCTAAATCAAATACATTTCATGATTGGATCACCCGATCACCGTTTCCCATTTCTCTTTTTCTCTCTATACTCATCCCCTTCCTTTTTTCACAGGATTTGCATGCTTGTATAAGAGACAAGCTTGTGGAAGCACGTAATTTGGAATGCATGCCTGGTCAAACACTCACGACCAACTGTGTGCCACAGTAAACGTGTGGAATGGAACCCACAAGTCAAAGGGGAAAAATGTGTTTTTTTTTTGTCGGTGGATAGTATTTTCACCAATAGATATTATGTTCGAAAGGATTATGCATACACACATACTTTCACTGCGGATCAAATGAATAATTGCGCGTCCTACTTTCTTTTCGTTTGAAAAAAGTGAGAAAGTGTAGGAAATGGAGAGAGGAAACTGGATGATTACGCCAGAGTAAACCCACGATAGATCGACCCACTTCACTGTGACTAATTTCCCAAGCTACATTCCCATACACTATGGGTATCCATGGGGGCTCCCTCATGGATAACTTTTATCTTGGAATTTTTTCACAGGGAGTTTGTTGTTTGCATATGGAAAAGGGATTTTCTTCCAAATCAACCAGCAAATAGTTACAGTATTTCTGTCATACTTGGAATTTGAAGAGATGTGTTTCACTCCATTGCTAGGGGGCAAGGGAGAAATTGATGTGGAGACTTTAACGTAAATCTCCTGAAAAAGGGAGGAAAAAATGCTCAGATGGATATTGGGTAAGTTAGTGTTATGTTTGGTGGATAGGCAACACGAGCTGCACCATTGACTCATCCTTTAGTATACATTATTGTCATGTTGTACGATAACGATATGAGCTCCGCATAACATCCACTTAACCAAACACACTCATGGTCGCTTCAATTCTCATTCCTTTTTTCACTCCTTGTCTTCTACATACCTAAGTAAGCCATATACATTTTTTATATAGGTTGGGAGAAACCTCTATTGAAAATCCTAAAAAGGGTGAAATAGTCATTTGTTTGAATTCATGTATTTTTTTTGGAAACCAGCCCACTGACTGAATGACGGCATGCATTTATTTGTAAAAGTAACTTTGACACCGACAACACAAGATGGAAAGCTTTTTCCGAGGCTTTTATTTTTAGCGTGAAATAGTGTCACTCCATTTTTCCCTTTCATGGACATCCCTTTTGTATGGCTTTTGTAGTCAGCAGGTCTCTCTTTCTCTCGGTATTTCGTAGGCGAGTGTGGTGGTGAGATGGACTACAATGCGGAAAATGTTTGGTAATAAATAAATTTGGATTACCAACTAATCTCATTTTCAATAGATTTTTGAAAACTTGCTAAACCTCATCCCCCATCCATCTCTTCCCTTTGACAACGCCAGAAACAAATGAGCCTTTTTCGATACCATCTCACTTTGTTGTAGTTGAAAAGTTGACCTTCATATCGAGTTTTGTACGTATGATAAAAGATCAATGAAAAGAGTAGAATATTATGAGAGCCCTTCAACCATATATAGACTATGGTACAAGGAAAAAAAATCCAGATATGCTGAGAGAGAGCCTCTAGCTGTCCATTATAAGTGATCCTATTGTTACGTGTATTCTTGTCCTTGAGGGAGGAAAGTCTAGGAAAGGAAGGAGCTCAATGATGGTGCTCACTCTCATCCACTCCTTTCGCTAGACTTGCTCTACATACTTTAATAAAAGGGGGAAATAGAAGGAGAAAGATGTGATTTCACTAGAGTGACATGCAAGACTCGGGCTAAAGAGGGATTAGATAGGAGAAAAGATTGGATATGGAGGAAACCTTATTCATACTCTAAAAGGAATGTATATAGTAAAGTGAAATCCAGGGGAAAAAAGTCTGCGAGAATGAGAATTCATTATGGTCTCTCATTCCTGTCTAAATTCATGGAAGTATTTCTCATTACATGCATTTGTCAAAGGGAAAAAAGGAGGAAAAAAAGGTGAACTACTTGCTTCCACAAGGTCTGCCAGAACCTTCCTTGAAAACTACTTTTTGGGTAAGTGGAGCTAACAGAGTTTTCCTGATTTTTTTTGATAATGCAAAACACGCTCACCACCACTGTGGCTAGAGCCCTTTTTCCATGAGGTTTTTGGCTATGGGGTACAATCGTGAGAGATGAGGAATTGCATAATATATCTAGTCATGGGAAACGACATAGGTATAAAATTACATTAGCTCGAGTGTAGTTCAGGTGGCTTCATTTTATTTGAAAATATCTCGTAAATGACTTACGAACCATGGATGCCGTTTACTTTTTAGATGCTCAACATTATTACTACACCGTGTTTTACAACGTGATATAATGCTTGTTATACTTTAATATTAAAGTGCTTCTGCGTGGAAAGCCAAGAGAATTAGTGGGCTTCCTCTAGCAAAACTAATTTTTTATATTGAAGTTGACTTTCAGTTTTTTTACAGAAAATTCCCGGATTTGAAAGATGATTAACGACGTCCCACTAAATATATGGAGCGTATAAGAAATGGATGTGGTGATAAAGGTAAATGATTATAGAGTCAGGGATGATAATGTGATTTTTTCTCGTATGGAGGAAACCACCAGAGTTTTTAGTGCAGTCTATACAGCAAGCGGAAAAATAGGTAGAAATAATTTATACCTGCTGAGATTCCCTCAGTCCCACTAGTTTTTTCATGGTTCAATTTTTAAAAAAAACCTGGTTAATCTGAACTTGTGGATTTTTCGCCATCGTCGCTGTAGGCTATATGGTTGCTAGAAAATACACCCCGCCCGAATCACGTAAGCTGATATATACCTATGTTTGCACAGACGGTTATATATAAAGTATGTATTAGCAAATAATGTGATGCTTAAAGTCAAATCCCCTGTAATCCAACTTTTTCCTTATATATTTTTAATGCATACCCCCAACCGTGCATAGCCTTAGTATTGAGGGAATGCATAGGAATGCCCATCAATATCAAGTTAATACCAATTAAATGAACCTTCTCATTATTACATGGTCGAACAAAGTGATTGCACTGGAGCATTCTCCTCAAAAATCTGGCATTCCAGAGACCGCTGACCATGCCAACTTGTAAATGAAAAAAAGTTGCTGTGTAGAAAACCTGCCTGCTATTTTTTCTCAAGTGTCAGTTGTTTCTTTTGAAAAGAGTGGTGTTCGTTCGCATCGACAATAAATTTCATCATGCTTTCCTGAAAGGTGAAGCTGTCTATTCCTCCATTCAAGTTTTGCAAAATGCCATATGGCAATTTGATATACATAATGCTTTGCAAGATGTATTTTTTTCTGTTGTAATTCTGCTGAATACACAAAAGAAAAGAAGTCGTCTAACCAAAAGAGGGAAAGGTATACAAGTGTAGTGGAAGCAAGTCTAGATTTGTTACTTTTGATAGTAGTGACGACGACAACGATGCTGATGATGCTGATACGATGACCTTCAGTTGTCATCGTTGGGTTGTGCGGTGTATAAAATGCGGTAGGCCGAGTAGATCATGCCATGTCAGTTGGACAGTGATTTTGTTTGGCGTTTGGCACCACTCTCTCACGCAGTTACTCACTCCCGTTCTGTTTTCTTTGCTTACCACATTAATCATTAATACTCTCAGAAATTTGTAAAGAAGGGATTCGATGGGAAACCTCCATAGTTGACATCCCATTACAAAGGGAGTGCATCTACATGTATCAACTTTCAACATCAAAATTCATGAAAACACTCTTGTCTTCTTTTTTTAAACTGTGTACATCTGCCGAACAAGCAAAATGCATAAATACACTCATGCCATAATATAACATTGGCCTGTCTCAAGACCTCACAATGATATATAGCGCATGTAGATTCTGTCAAGAAAGCATCTACAAACATTAATATTATTTTTATTATAATGTGCGACCACATCTCAGCGGGTGAAAACTCGCTAATATTTCTCTCCTTTTGCTAAAGTGTCATCATTTGCATGCCATTCAGTGATTTATTAATCCACACCAGCAACCCATTCTCCCTCCATCGTCTGCCATCAACCAAAATGCACGCTCTCTTTTTCCTACATGAGCTTCTAATGGAGATAGCGAATACCTGAGCTTGCAGTTTCCTCGTTCTGTTTTTACTATGCTGATTTGAATGCAGCAAGTGAAGTGGTGGTTATTGTAGCAAGGCAAAGGATAAAATTAATGACTACCAAATAGACCAGGCTTGTGCGACTGCGCGTGAGTGGGGGGACCAGCTATCGTTGTTAAAAGCTGTTTGATGTTCTTGCCTAAAAGATTCGTTTCACAGTGGTCATCCTCATCATCAGATTTGTAATCACAACAAGTTCCAGGATGTCGACGCTATATATGTAAATTTGTATTCATTTGAAGTCTTCACTCTACCTAGATGAATTTACATTTTTGCAAAGAACAATACACGACTTGTAGTAGGAACAATGTTGACGTTGTAAAAACAACTGTCTAAAGGTGGTTAAAACAACAACGACATTCATTACACCCGGACAACTCCGTGAATGCATTTTCTTGGACCAATGTCAATAATTTTTTTTTGCAAAAATTAAAAAACAACATTGTATTCGGCTACCGGGGAAGGAAGGTCTCTATGTGTGAGGTAGAACTAATACTTCTTTTATAATAGCTTCTTCAAGTTCATTGACGGTGAATACAAGAAAATGGGAGGTACCATGAAAAACTGCCTACACTGCTGAATTCAAGTTTACTCTGTAAATGATAATTGAATGAATAGAGGATGATTTACGGGACTTGATTTTTTTTATTGATTGAAGTTGTAGTTGTAGAGAATCCCCAAGAGCTGACATGACATATAAAAAGAGTGGCAGTTGACATGTAGTGCTCACACTACAAGACGCACTCATTCACGCTCACAGAGTCAGACCTGCTTTTTAATCATGGGATTTTAAAGATCTAGGTAATAAAATTTAATCCTTGATGTGTTCAAAAGCCACTTTATCCTAGAAATTATGACCTTGTGTGCCATCAAAACTTAAGTATAATTACACATTATCATCATCAATAATTTTACATGGGGTAATCTGGTGATCACGTAGTATTACAGAGGTATATTCTATCCCATGCTTGACGTGTGAATCACATCACGCTGAAACTGAAAGTGGGATATCGTTACTCAAGAGCAATCTGTTTCCTCATAAAACATCCACATTTCATAAGCAACCCCTAATAATACAAGTAATGTCTACCTTGATCACAATTTATAGCTATGCAACACTACAATATATACAACTAGACATTGAACAAGTATATACAAAAGGGTTGCAAGACGAGCTTCAAAAGAAACCTTGCAAAAATTATATAAAAGAATTTTTAGGGGTGAATAAAAATGTTTAATGGTGAGGATGATGATTTTGCGTGTTGCATCTCCACATCCAAATCCGTCTTATTTAAACTGCTTTAGTGAATTTTTTCCTCTTCATTCCAACAAGGAAGGGAAGATCATGCAGACAACCAGCCGAGATTGTGACAAAAATGGAAGAAGAAGAAAAGAGGCTAATCGTGTTTTCATGCTTTGCGTTCCTATCTTCACACTGGTCACAAGACTCAAAAGGAGCTTGCTGTTATCATTTCAGTTTTTTTCGAATTCACGACACGTCTGATGCAGCATTAAAATGCAGATAAGAGCTGAAAACTCCAGAAATTAGATTGCGTTTCATTCACTGTGAATTCCATAATATTATGCCCAATTATCCTTTCCAGTTTAGCGGCGCACTAAGCATGTCAACGTGGTATTTGGCGCTTTTCAAAACTACACAAACTGATGCTTGCTATACATCGCTTGCTCCTCATGTTTGTTTTATTGTACACCTTAAAATTAACCACATTCCATTCCGTAAATTTACAGCAAGCAGGCGAAACTTGAGTTGAAGCAAGAGTTCGTTAATCTACGCCCACGATTTTTACAGTGTGGCATATTTTTCATCATGATTCATACCCCGATTATCGGTCATGCAATTAGCTTGCACAAGCGTAATCCACGAGCAAGCGAGTTCAAAAACGTGCCTCATTCTCGCTCCATCGGCTAGATTTATTATAGTTCCATCTGTAAAAAAATCGAAAGCAACACTTGCATTTATGCATTCATAAAGGGCAACTAGGACTTTGTATTCTTTTCCGCCAAGAATGAGCACTTGTGCACTCCAACATCCCTCCATGTGATGATGATTCTCCAAATGTACAGCCACGCGGCAGCATCCTCTCCCATAAACTGTTGTCACAATTTTACTGGGTGGTTGTCAAACGTACTTCCAAACAAGGGCTAATTACACAGGTTTCAAGACTGCAGGGGTCTGAATCTTTGTCCTTCTTGTCAGCTTGATAATAGCTTACTAATTAGAGGGTCATATATACACTGCGTGTGTCGCTCTTAAAGCTTATGCTCATAACTTGAAGAATCCCATGGCTTTTCACTGTGATTATAGTCAAGCAACTGTGATTGGTAAAGCTGTGCTGTTTAATTATTGTGGGATTGCGGGGTGTTATCTTACGCCATCTCTATTCCTCCTGCTTCCCCATTTATCAAACAATTGACGACAGCACTACCTTCATCGAACACAACATAAATCTTTGCCATCTTCTGTCAGAATTTCCTTTTTTCATACAAATTCAGCATTTTTTCTCCCTTTTTTTGAAGGAGTTCCACATCCAAAATTTATGAAACCTTAAGAAATATTATGCCATCTTAAGGAACAATGCATCAATAAACCATGTAATCCAATGTGGATAAAAATTGGCCTGAAAACTTTTCTGATTTCATAATGTAACATTAAAACTTGACGATAATTTGTAGACAGACAACATAAAAGGGAAAAATTCAAACGTAAGGTCGTTCTTGTTTTGAAGGATTAGGCTTTGTGCATGCGTGCCATGTGCTGTTGAATGCTTCTTCTTAGAAATGTCACCAATACAGACAGCAAGAGTTGAAGAGCCTATCCATTAATTCAAAGCGATGAAAAGAATAAATTATCCTCGATTAAGCTTAAGGGGAATCTTCATAAGGATAACGGTGGATATTGGTTTAAGCAGAAAATTAAGTAGCAGCTCAATTTATATATCCACTCCTATCCACTCAACTCAAGTTAACTTGAACCGACAGCATTCTCGTAATTAATCGCTTGTGCTCGAATATAGTAAACAAATTTATCATCTCAATTTGGTCAACCTGTTGGGAGAAATAATGTGATGAAGAGTAAAACCATAGCAATATGCCCACTTTCCGAACCAATTGCAAGGATAACAAAATATCATATCAAAACCAAAGTAAATTGAAAATGGAAAACCCTCAACAGACCTGATAACCATATATTATGCATACTTAAATGGATAGAAAACTTTATATTTAAATTATGTACCGGTTAACACTGAAAACATGTGACCTTTCTGGTACGTAATTTTTATAGGGATGATTAAAACATTACCTGAAGGTGTTACGGCACAAATCTTGGTAAATTTCTAGGTAGAAGAAGACATTATTTTGCCACGAGATATAAGTTTTATACATATTTTCATCAGAATATGGGAAAAACACTCCAAGTGCATCTTATAACATAACCAGTATACATATATTATCGAACCCTTGTTTTTTCCACCATCCAAAGATCACTCGCGTGCACCACGTTACGATAAATGAGGGTTAGGGGATGTACCGCCAAATGTCTTGTGAATGAAGCATATAAGTCATATTTTATCGGCAAAGTTCGTCATAGATGAATGAAGATGATCATGCGAAATTTACCGTGAGGGATGTGTATACGTATAATGATTATGTTTAACCATTTTACCTTCTTTGTAGCACAATCACAATAATTATGATGATGGGTAATCATTAAAAAGGATACAAATGGAGTCAACGAGATCATTCATTTGGACATTCACATTATTATGATTAAGATGATGAAACTGGTGATGCAAGTGTTTGAATGTAAACTAATGGTTGAACGTTAGTACCCTCAGATTTATATTATTAACCATATTGTCAACAGTTGGGGTGCCAACTGCTGTGTGGAGTGTGGAGCCTAGCCTATCTGGGTACACGTTTTTTCACAATCAAAAAGGTTACCTTACATTATTCATCTTTAGCACAAAACCTCACCGATTTCATGCAACATGGCCAGCAAAAAAGAGAAACATGTTTGAATGTCATAATCATAATGCTAAAAGTTTAGACAGCCGCAAAATTAGTTTTGGGCATAAAAACGTAACTCTATATCTCTGGAATAATATCATATCTTGAAAAAGTTTTTTTTCTCTCTTCAGCTCATAATAAAGTCTTTTCAACTCTACCGTGTGTTCCTTCTTCTGTCTAATGTTCAAAAAGTTGAAATTACTTTGCAATATTTTTTATATATATTGCTGTCAGAATTTTTCTTCCGTGACAATGGAAAAAGTTATTTACTCAAAAATTTAACAAACTTGATGGAAAAAATAGCATAGCGGCGTTGTCTACCTGATGACCGAATGATTTGCAGTAGTTTTAACGATGATTTGCTAAAGTGAGATTTACAGTGGAAGCGCGGCGACCATTTGCAAATATTAGAGTCACGCGCGTACACACATAAATAAAAAGGAAATTAATGTTATTTGAATACATGATGAAAGTAATACATTGCAAGGAGGCATATCTCATAAATCAACATTTAAAGGCTCTTCAACCTGCATCGTTTGAAAGCACCCTGTGCTGTCATCCCAAAGCGATGTTAACTGTTAACTTGCTTGGCCTTCAATTTCAGCCTAATATGGAATCCACGTATAAATAATATACGCATCGCACACAAAATAGAAATCATAATCAGGCTCGACCACTCTTTTAACATTGCAGAGGGAAGGAATAATCATAATCTCAAACTGATAATATCATTTCGGTTCTTTAGTACCTAATATTGCTGTTCATAAAAGTGCAGCAATTTCTTAATGTTGTCAAAGATAAATTATAAATTATTATTATTATTATTATTATTATTATTATTATTATGAGTGCACACATCAAGTGCTGCTGTTGCTATTGATGATGAGAATATTCAAGTTCTCACTTAACCTTTATCTCTAAAACTTTTGCATTCCCCCGCCTGAAGCACCTTCAGCACGTCATCGCTTTTACTAATTTTAACGAAAAATATAGCTTTTTAGTTAATGATCAACCACCATCTTATTACACTCTTTGCTACGAATCTGCCTCCTTTCTGTCGCTTCTCTCACGATGATGTTCATATCACGAAATGCTACACACAGCCATCTTCATTTATATTTACAGGTAGATTAAATGGAAAAATTAATTGAAAGAGCCAATGCCCTGTTTACAAACCTATTCATAAGCAGCTAGATGTAGAATTACTTAATTAGTATGTCGAAACGATTGTACATCAGCAGCACGATTTGTACACTACACATCACATGTGCATTTAGATAACAAAAAATAATAATCATAATTCCGAAAATGAAAATTAATAAAAAAAATAAAAAACTGGCCACGACACAATCGTTAAAAAAGTCGCACATTTTTAACAAGCAAATATGAAAATACAAGTGAAAAGTTTAGAAGACGACAGGGTCACTCAGTCAGTCATGGCTTCCCTTTGTTTTGAGTCATTTGTCTTGTCATTATATTATCATCATCCTAGGGGACAAGCATTCCATGTGAACACGAGTGTTCAACAAACCATTGGGATAATTTCATATGTGCATAAAATCACAGTTAGTATTTTCGTGGTTTGAGAGACATAGCAGTCAAAATTACAAAAAGAAAATATTTTATACGCACGAAAGAATAGACAAAAAAATCCTCCTGTGAAAAGAATACAAAAGACTACCTTGAAGCTGGAGTCGCAGAAAACGCATAAAACCATTCAAGCATTATGGTCACGTTCACTCCAAACCCTTTCGCGATTGATTGAAGCGAACATCTTCAAACGAAGCGATTGTAAAGTCATGAATGTATCCTTAAAGAAGCAGCAGTGTAAACACATTGGAACATAATGAGTACTTTAATGACATCATCGCAGAAGATGAGATGACCAGTAGGAAACAGCCGAAATGCTTTACGCATGTTAATGGATATGATACATGGCTTCTGTGATGACTGATAAAAACGGCATTGATGACTTGTGATCATGACTATATGTGAGCCTTTCAAATCAAACTGTAAATGATACAAGATACAATGCCACCGCGAAAAAAATTGCAAATAAAAAATAAATTGTATAATTTATGGTCGTGCCCTTTGATGCTTTGATCTTAGTCTTGAGCACAGGTTGCGTTATTCTTTGACATATTTTGCTCATCTATAGATGGTTTTATTCGTGAAAGCCGTGCTCAATAATAGAGATTTGTTTCACATGCACCCTCATGCCAAGACAATATTATGCATGCTTGCAGGCACTCCTGCTGAGGATCCGTGGTGGATGCAATTCAATCAGATGTAATCGATGATGATAGATTACGGTGTAATGATTACGATGATGAGCACTCTATGAGGTAGCGTGGCTTTGGATGTATATAGTTGCCTTTACTACCTAAGGCAAGATATTAGGTATCTTCACGTGATTTATTTTCTTGAAAAAGCATCCATACATTATCTTAAAACATAAGAAATTAAAAAGAGATATATATATAGCGGTAGTAATAGGTCATCATCATGATGATACATGATTTTTTCAAGTTATATAGACACAAAATGTGCGAATCAACCAAAAGCAAAATTCACCTTGGATGCCACTCTTTTACTTACTGCTTCAGTTACATAATGACTGGGAGCAAAATGTAAATCCAAAAAAACTGACGATTTAGGTGAATGAAGATAGTCGTTGAATGAAAATGAGTAAAGATTTTGTTTTCAATGAGCTCTTTGTTTTATAAAGTTTAGAGGCGGTTATTGATATACATTTAACGTTGAGTGCGAAGAAGAACACAATATGGTTGATAGGACGTGTCCATCAAGACAGCATTTTCGTGCACAATGTTTATGTGGTGGCTACTCAGCATAGCTCTGTATCATGCCAACTGACATACCTCACCTTGCCTTACCCCATAATTGCGATTTGAGGGTAAAACGGCCATAATTGGATGAATAATGTAATGTTACCTCATGCCAACACCAATATTTCACTGAATATGACAAAAAGTGGAGATGCGTAGTGTAATTATTAGTTACTGATTGCACAGTAATAAAGGGTGAGTAGATAAGTTCAAGTATGGAATGCGAAGAGATGATTTCATTTGGTTGCAATCTTGATCATTTACTCTTTATCCAAGAAAAACAGCTAATAATCCACCTGTCGTGTGCGCTTACAAGTTTGAATTCTAATTTGGTCAAGGGACGTGTGCTTTAGATTGTGGGAGTAGCGCTACTCCCACATTTTGGGGGAAATTCTGGTTTCGTCTCCTGGGAGGTCTCCTCGCCGAGCTGACCTTGCTCCTTGAAAATCTAC